>JAUMHA010413555.1:0-10652 GCA_032359765.1 Saxidomus gigantea
TGACAATTGTTTTCTTGAAATTGAAAATTTTCTTTTTTTATCGTAACTTGTCCATCTGGAGTGCAGTCGCTTTAAAGCCAATTTCATGCAATACTTTATTTTGTTTGATGTTCAATCGTTAAAAGGATCAACTGCATGTGATTTTAATTAATATTACAATTTCTATGTGTAAATCTAAAAGGTGTCCGCTTAAACGAAAGGGAGTGAAAGTATTCTTGCGTGCCTACTTGCATATTTCTTTGGTTTACAGCGCATGTTCGAGTCACGTGAATAGGACTTTCTTACATCAGGGCGAACATGCTGATGTTTCGCTATTGTATATAAATGTAAAATTAAAAATAAAACAAGGTAACCATGACACCGGTGAGCTCAATTGCTTAAAGCGTCTGGCTCCTTTACTAATGGTTTCGTTTGAAAGGTACCTAGAGGATTTTGTTTCATTCATTTAAATCTCTGGATGTTAATTTCTGTTGTTTTATTGTAAAGCTTTGTTTTCAATTTTCGTCAATGTGTTTGTCCTAATGAAATATCAGTCTGTCAACGTTTTTATTTATTTTACGACTTAATATTGCGTTATAACTAACATTTCAGATCTAATGAAGATCTAAGTTCTAGATGTGATTGTTTTGGGGTTTGTTATCGTTTTGCAGACAAATTAAACTAAGAGAATGCAGATATATTAAATATGTGTATATGTCATGAAGTGTTAAGTAAGTATATTTAAAACTACTAATATTTTCCGAATATGCGAATTTGTCATACTTTTGATACTTATGATTTATTGATTGCTAAATTTCTGGAACATAAAGATTTTTAAAGAAAATATGGAACGCTGTTGACCAGACTTCGTTAAGAAAGCTATTCTAAGAAGGTCTGTAGATCAGAATAGCTATGAGAACCAACTGTACATTTATTTAATTTTGCGTCAAGCCGTTTTTGTAAAACACAAATTACAAAAAGATGCTTTTAACAGTACACCCTACATCTACATCACAACATTAAGAACTGTTCCTCCAGTATGATTAAAACATATACCCTAAGGAATAAAATCTAAATATGGCAAACATGTCAGACTTAGATGCTTCACTTTTAGACTTACATTTAATGATCACTTAAGGGGGAATATTTCACAGTTTTGTATCCATCGTTGTTTTAAAAGACTGTAAATACGTGTAAATTGTTTTCAAATCTATTTTTTCAACGGAGATCGTAATATCTGCGTTTATGTCAGATTTCTTGAAACGTTTGCATATAAGATATTAATGTACTTAGTTCCTTTATTTGCTTACTGTATTAACTCTTTTAGAGTTGGTTCTTGTTGTATATTTATTTATATCCCGTTGCTTTATCCTTCCTTAACGTATATGCCTGAACAATTTTATAAATTCGACCACACATAAGAAAGTTTTAATCATCAATGTTGTATGAGCATTAGAAATATTTAAATCTATAAAATGTTTAGGTAAATAGGTGTCCGAAGTATTTGTTTCCATGTTTGTAATAAAGTTAATTGTTATGATTATTCAATTTTCTCTTTTAAATTTTTCTTTTTTATCTCAGTATCTATTGATAAGATTTCTGGAATGAGTCTCGATAGCGATTTATCTACGTTGTAAGAATTTGTTTCGAAATCGAGAATAAATAAATTGATATAACATATTAAGTTTCACAGGAATTATACTTTTTCTAAGTGCATGCTTGAATAAACTCCCATAAATGCCCTCATTCCTGTAGTATTTTATCGTACATCTCTGCACTCAACAACTTTTAATTTAAGTCTGGAATTTCAAAATGTTATACATTTAATTCTCATAATTCATATATACATGCAGCTTTTCTGTTCGATTCAAAACAAAATGTGTAACATTTTTATGGTATGTTTGAAAGTGTAAGGTCTCGGCAAATTGCAAATGGATATTTCTGTTTTGGTAAGGCAATTTTTCATTACAATAGTTTCGCCAAATAGTGCGAGTTTTCTGTGCTTAAGAACAAAAGCTTGGTATCACATGTACCTGTATATAGTAAAAAATAAAACCAAGAGCGTTTTCTGAAGTCCATTTGAATTTCACCATGGCAATGACGCAAATGTGTTTATGCTTTTTTCCATAAATTCCATTGAACCATTGTTTACAAATGTTCTGCATTCAACAGAAAAGGTTTGTTTCCTTTTTTGTATTTCCTACGCCAAAGCTTTTTATACAAATTTTACAGTTATTGATAAGGCGAAAACGGACAGTCTGTTCTTAATGTCACGATAATCACATTTTTAAGGACAGACAATAAACAGTCGAACTCAATGATGCAATAAAATTCAATGTGCTTTTGATTATTAGATGACACAAGTGGATATTTTTATGTGACTTTCCCTAGAAAAAATCCTTGAAAATATATAACTTTGTTTATTGTCACTGATTCTAGATGTTTCCCAACGGAGAGATATTTTGTTTGATGTATGCTGTAGAGATTGTTTAGCTTCAGATTGAGTTTAACGTCGTAGTTTCGAATGTTAGTCGCTCTTGGCCATTAAATCTGAAACAAATTGCGTTTTTACTGATCTGTGTGATGTGTGATATTATTGTCACTTTTACAGCCAACTCTTTTTGACATTTTATACTTCTGAGCCTTGTGCGTGTACATTATCGACTGGTTTACGAGATATAGTAGTTAGTTATTTAAAGTACACATATGTTACAGTTGTGTTTACTTTGTATCGTTTGGAATGTTTTATTTGTTTTACCGTAACTGTTCTTTCTTTGTTCGGTTGGTCCTTTTTATTTCATTTCTTCTTTTACTTTCTTACCGTAATATCTATGTTTTACATACATGTATGTAGGTGCTGCACAAATTTGTTGGAGTAGGGTGAATTACTACTGTAAGAATCTCCGAGCCATCGCTGGATTACTAATAAAGTTGTCTCCCATGAAAAGCGCTACGTATTAGTCCAATTCATTTTATTGCTATAGTAATATAGAATAAAACATTTTTAGTAGTTTTTGTAATGTCGTTCAACTATTATCAACTTTAGAATATATTCACTGACTAAATACCATCTACTTGTTCGAAAGATCGATATTTAGAGGATATGTGTTTGTTGTGTGTGGATATGGAATATATCTCATCGAGAAGTGATACAATTGTAATATTTGCACAAGCGCGAAGCGCGAGTTATAATTTGAAAATTGTATCACTTTTAGTTGAGATATATTCCATACCCACCCCTAACAAACAAATTTTCTTTTTATTTTATGCTAACTATTAAAACAAAGCTAAATTATGTATATGCACCACTGAAAAAAAAAGTAGTTCCGGCAGACCTATATCACCCACACTGTGACTGATATGATATCTATATCAGCACTGTATATTTCACTGATAAATAACAGTATTTCATTAGTTATCATGAAATAAACACTCTTCACTCTAATTCTTGTTAATAGAAAAGAAAAGTATATAATTTATATATTTGTATTAATTATTTACTTATAACACAGCCGCATTTAATATTTGTGCTGCTGATGTAACGTTTTAAATCTAGATTAATCAATTATTTTGTACCTTTAAGAGTAAAATTTTCTTTCTTAATCTGTTTAATGTAATTGATTTTTACAGTCAAGTATGGTATTTGATCATGTATACAATTTTATCTTTTTGTTCTAAAACTCGATTACTAGGATATATAATAGGATAAAATTTTTAGCTTTGATCTTATTGCAAGTGTCTTGTTACCAAGTGTATTCGAGACGCACGCAATTTGTAAGCCCTATGTCAATATCAGGATGACGGAATTATATGCCTTATTCGATATATGGTCACAACTAATATATTGCAGTTGCAAGAATTGTAAAAATTATTCAAAGAATTATTTCTGCTTTTTTTTTTAATTCAAAAGCAAAACCATCAAGTAAAAGAAATCAACATTGCATTTTTTCGCCCTATATAATTGTGTTACATTCATCAAAATTCTAACTCAAACACATTCATGTTGTTTTGTCTTAATTCACTGTCCAATGGTCGTCTTGCAAAAGACCACTAATGGACAAACCAGTTGAAATTTTAATACGTCCCCGATGAAAGGTGCATCCGTTGATTTGTTTTTGTAATAATGGCAACAATTTTAGACGCTTGTGACAAAAATATAACCTGCATATTATTTACTGATATACTTACATATGTCGTCAGCAACTGGCTACAATACAATGTTCACAAGATTTCTGATTTCATTAAATTTGACATCTGTCAGCAAGTAGCAATGATTACTATAATTTATTGTGTTCCATCAAATGTTTCTGTCTTTATTTTGGTTTTATAATCTTTTCTAACTACAAATGCTGACATACTGTCTAATAACTATCATCCAAGAGTAGACCGCTCTATGTCTTTTTAAAGAGTCAGTAAGTAAATGTTTTTCGATTTCACGATCTGGTCAACCTATGGGTACGAAATTGAAAGTGTGAAGTGTTACTTCACAGTTGTATAAAACAGTTTAGCACATATGAGTCAACATCAAAATTCGCTGTTTTTTCTGTCATTGCACAACAATTTACAAGTATAATGTAAAACTGATTATTTAAGTCCGGTCACACACCTTTTCTTGACTGATTATAAAGGGTACATATCTTACGTTTGGTCTGAAAACCTTTTAATGAGCTAATATCAACGAAATGTTGTCATTCAGTATTAAAACGTGTCCTTTGATACAAGGAACTTTTCACTTGATGTATTCAAAAGCTGTCATAGATCCGTTTTGAACCCTTATTATTAATAATTCATCTAATTTAGGTACTTGTTTAATTCATCATTATTTTGTAATTATATTTTAAAGTCCCAGGACCAAATAACTAGTAGCTCTTGTTTTACACAGAAAGATGTCTTACCAGCAGAAACGACCTTTATTTGTACCAAAAACATTCATAACTTCGCTTTTTGAATCGAAAAGTACAGGTTACATTTGTAGTATTATAGCCAAGTATTTTTTCAATGATATTGCAATAAATAAGAAAAGCGTTCTTGCAACTATTTCTCATGAAGACTTGAATACAAAAGAAAGGCATATGTCAACATTGTTTTAGAGTGAATAGCACATGGTTTTCGTGAATAGAACATGGTTCTTTCGTGAATAGAACATGGTTCTTTCGTGAATAGAACATGGTTCTATCATTATCCTATCAGAAAATTTATTTTACTTATCAGTAAATTCAAAGAGATCCTTGGGCTTTAAATCATTGGAATACATAAAATCAAGTTGAATTCCAATGTCTCTTTTTGTTTAGTCTTGTCATATATGTATATGTGTCTGTGGTGTTACGAAGCGACTAAGGTTCCACATACTAAAATTCACTAACTTGTACTTCCGTTGTGAAGAGTTCTATTTCTTGCACATGTTGAAATTTGTTGATGACGACCCTTTTCAAGCTATTTCAAATATTAGAACATGACCACAAGTAACCTTTACCGTATTTTTTCTTTGTCTATGGGATAACGTATTTTTTTGGCACTAATTAGCATACAGTGAAAAAGATTATTCATTTTACGCCATGGTATACAAAGACTACTTACAAAACTTTCATTTGTGTCTGATAAAAGCTTTAAAAGTATGTAGTGTAATGTTCCATGGTGCAACGCTGAAGTTGCAACACCACGGACAAAATCGATACTTTTTAAACCATTTTCTTAGTGGAAAATTTACAGCTTTTGAAAGTAAATTTTATTTCTTTACAGATTTATAAGTTAAATGAACGCAATTGTTTCAGATCAAGTCTATCTTTTCAAAATGGGCGTTACACCATTGACAAAAGATCATTACAACAAAGACAAAACAGCTACTTTTTAAACAATATTGTACTGGGAAATGTACTCTCTTTTCAAAATGGGCGTTACACCATTGACAAAAGATCATTACAACAAAGACAAAACAGCTACTTTTTAAACAATATTGTACTGGGAAATATACTGGTTTGACTATTGTTTATACTTAAAGTTCTTGTTTGTCTTGCTGTTGCTAAAGTTAATGAAGTTTTTACTTCTTGTTTTCTACTTTCTGAGCATTCGCTAAAATTTCTTCACTAATTTTCAATAAATATATCTTAGTATTGATTTGTAATTATGTATGCGAGTCTACAAAGGGTTAAAAGCCATTATAATTTAGAAAACAATGATATGATTAACCGTTACATCACAGATGTAAATATGAAGTTTCACTTTTATTCTTAAAACCATGAATATTGCAGATTTGCAAATATACGTTACTTGAAATCCAGTGTCAATTATATCGCTTATAGTATTTGAATAATACGTAGTGTACATGTCAGTGCTACCTTACTAGTCCGTGCTCTTTTGTCAACCTGCCAGTCTGTCAAAACCGAACATTTCCCATGGTCCCGAATTTTGATCCTCTTGACTTAATGCAAAAAAAACTCTGCAAACCGAAATCTGTCTAATCTGAAAACCGAACAAGATTTTGGGAACAATTTCATATAGATTAGTTAAAATTTACCTGTCGAATCCGAATACATACCGGAAAAAAACTCTTGACAATGCACAATCATTGAATGTGGTTTGAAGTGTCATGAAGCATCAACACTTCTAAAAAAATGCATATGTTTTGTTTTGTTGCGCAAAGCTGGTGAACACGTGTGAGTAATCAAGTGTGAAAAATACGATTACGGAGAAACACTGCCAAAAATAAGTTAAAAATATTCATGTTTGTAAGAATTGAACAAGCACTGAAAACATACTAAATGTACTTCGGAGTCTACACTGTCATGACATAGTTTTGCCAGTCATTTTCCGTCAGTTGATCTGATAACATAGTAACACACAGGTATTAGCTTCAGCTCGGACATACACGTACATATACAGTACTTTATCCTTCTTATAATATAGACCTTTCTAATCTTAACAATTTCTCCGGTCGGAACAGGTTCTGATTAGACAGATTCCCGCTTAGTTTATACTTATTGATTTATTATCGACTGCGAAACAAGTTCTTACAGCTTAGAATAATCGCCACTCGAGTCTCACTCCAGATGGAAAAAACATCGAAGAGAAAGAGGCAATGTGTACATCTTGCAAAGAACCCTACAACCTTTGCACTGGTGGGGATCGAACCCAAAACACTCCGATCGTAAGGTGAAGGAGCTACCACTACAGCTACCACTACTATATGGTCTATGAATAAACATGATCTCACTTGTCTGAAGCAAAATATGATATAATTTCATCATTTTTAGGTTTGGAATGTGTTTGACATTTACCTGTCTTTAAAGTCTTTTTAATAAATAGAACGTTAATGGTGTCGAAATCAGAATGCTGATGATGCCATTAATATGACGTAGAAATACGGACGTCGTTCAGCGCAATTTTAAGTATTGTATCAATGAAATATTTAAAAAATGTTTTTTTTTATATATTCTAGTAAGCATTATATTATACACATATTGTTTATTGTCGACTGCAGGATGTTTCCCCTGGTGATCTTGCCAAGACAAAAGTATGACACACATGCATACGTGTACCGATCAGAATTTAAAAATACCCATCCAGTTTGTTTTTTTCAAAAGATAATGATTATTTAGCCAAATTGTGCAAAATGCCAGAAGTCAAAAAATAGGTATGCGAGTTTGCAGATCAGACACGCGTTGCAAGAGTACATTGGTGCTTAAACCACTTTGCCTCGTGGGTAATTTCCTTATTTGGTGTGATAACGCAATTAATTGTAAAAGGACGGACAAGTAACTATTGAATAGTTTAATATAACAGTTGACTTATTGAAAGGCTAAGTCTTACTTACCAAAATTTGAAATATAAACAGTTTCATAAATGCTGACAAGTGTAAAACAATATTGAAGAAAATTTTACATTAATAGGTCCCTATTGTTTAATGTGTTTGAGATAAATCCAAATCAAGTGGCTTTTGTAATTATGTAGTATTCATGCCAATATATAAGATAAAATATTCATGGAATCGCGAGGCATTGAATTTGATGTGACAATATTCACCAGTATATATCAATATTGACCTCTTCTAGTGAATACCACATCATATTAAATGCTCCACGAGTTTATCAAGTACAATATAGCCCATAGTAACATAGTAGTAACATATCATAAACATTCACTCGGGAAACTTAAATTTTTTTTGGAAGTGAGTGTCAAAATTCAGTTTTATTTATTTTCTGACGAAGACATAGTCGAAACATGTAAATTGAAATCTTCGTGTTGTCTTGATTTTATCTATACTGTTTTATTTAGCACAAATATGAAAAAATGAGCCTTAACATACAGTTTTAAAATAAAGATGATCTCATGCTTTGAAATCAGGACCATATTCGTGTGGAGTTCTTTCCCAATATAATCCATATGGAAACTTATCAATTTTCTGAAATCAGAGGTCATAATCAATTCCGTACAAATAAAATCCCCTTGCTAAGAGAAGATTGATCTCTTGTTAAAGTGGATATAAATTTACTTTTTTCGACTATCAGTATGTCTTGTTTGTATATAAAGTCATATTGATGTGATCGAATTGTGGTAAATATTTTCATCCGATAACTTGATTAAGCCATAGCCATTTAATTGTAACACAACAGTTTCTATAGTAATGCGCCTTCTGAGTTCGTTGACAGCCAATTAAAGGACAGCCTATGATGACTATATGCTAAGGTACAACGTACTGTCTGTTATCAGGTCTGGTAACGGAATGAAAAAATAAGAGTGCAAAATGGTTTTGTTTTGCATTTTATAGAAATTTTCAAAATCAACTCTCCTTAATTATGTCCACATACTTTTCACGACAAAATTAAGAAGAACATGAATCAACATATGTTTTCTAAATCATTTTATTCAAATATATTTACAAAGACATTTTTGTGACCCAAAATAAATATATCTATATAATTAAAAGTGAAAAATAAAAAGAACTTCTTGGAATATTATCAATGAAATACAATTGTTCAGTAAAATACTTTGGTCGGCAAATGAAGGTACACGTTTCTGAGAAATACATATGTTTGTTCCTGAAACATGTGTGAAAAAAGGTCCAAGAGATGTGAAAGATAGGTATATGATATCAGACCATTTTCTCTTATCGGGATAACGACTTCTTTTTGCCATATTTCAATCTTAATGTAAATGCTGCTAACTCAATAAGCTTTCTTAAATTTTACTTATAAAATTAGTTCTTATAGAAAAATACATAGCTGTTTGTTGAAGGATGGTCTCTAACTGTGGCGAAGAGTTAACAATACCTACATCTGATTCGTTACAAAGGCCTACATATGGCCAAACGAAGAAGCTTTCACGGTTTTCGTAAGTAGATACATACATATGCATAAGATAAATTAATGGAACAATTCTTCGATATTGCTATACTTGAATTGTAGTAAAATATATCCGGGTTACCTGGCATTTTCCATGTGAGGTTAAGGAAGTAAAACGTACAACCAATATTTTTGAAGAAATGATGACCACAGAGATGATTTGTTCAATTAGCCAGCGAATACATCAGCCCACAAGATTAAGATGTCTCACTGACACATCCCACTCTGTATACACTTTTTATCACATTTCGTTTTGGTGTCCTTATTTAAATTTGTGAAAGCAATGAAAGCATTATACGAAATACATTCTGCAAATACATTTGTTTATCAAAATATAATATTCTAATAAATTCAAACTTTCTAGATGTTGTTTACTTCACAGTTTTAGTTTGACATCTTTCAATTTATTGCAATGTTAATGCCTATAATGTTTAAATGTTCATAAGGTTTATCCATAGAAAATGTAAATACACCAGTACACTGAGTTAAAAACTGCAAATGCCAATGGAAAAATGACACGGGAAGTTTTGTCGACGAGACGGGCTCTACCAAGGTTAGACAGCTGCGGAAAACAATCCGTTTTGCATTCCTTTGTCTGTTTTGTAGAGGATTTCTGAAACGGAAAAAAACACAACTATTTCATTTTCAATGAGGCCGATAAACTCTCATGTAGGCAGCATATTAAAAGTTGCAATTGTTTGAATATGAAATCCGGCAACTCGAATGATACATGTTACAAGAGTTATCAAATCTTGTTTAAAGATTCATTCCCTGTTACTTGACCTAGTATCATGGTCTTTATTCCTTGCATACTTAAAGTAAAATGTTGCCTTATTAGTATATTATGAGGTTTTCAAATCATTATTTAAAAATGGCATTAACCTTTGAAAAAGCAGGTGCATACTAAAACATGAGTCTGGTTCTTACCTTAGCAAATTGGTTCTTAGTCTTTGTTTATTTGTAGATTAAATATTTATATAGATTTGAACAATTTTAATTTAGTCCATTGCTATTGTAGTACCGTGCATGTTATTATGTGTGCGTACATGGCTGCATTCTATTATGCAACACGTTGTGCTGCCTACATACTTAATAGCTTAATTGATTTAATTTTGTTAATACAGTTCTATTTTTATCATAATTGTATTAGCTTTGAAACATACTAGTAATTTTAGGCCTAATTCTAAGATCATTGCTATCACATCAGTAGGTCTTTGCAACGATCACACTAAACAATTTTAAAACAAGATACTCGATTATGCATGTACTGTTTGAAAACGATTTTAACATCGCATATACTTACATCATCTTTGGTGTCATCCTTTTCCCCAGATA
>JAUMHA010413588.1:0-10650 GCA_032359765.1 Saxidomus gigantea
GCCGTGAAGCAAAGCGTTAGCGGGTTTAGATTTAAGCGCTGATGACTTTATAAAAATGAGGTAAACACTAACCTTCTTCTTTGTTTTGATTTATGTAAAGGGAAAGATAATCATCGCCCTATCTCAACTATTGTTACCTTGTGTTCGCGTTGTAGCAAATACCTGACTTAAACAGTTATCGGAGTATCAGCTCATATCAGATAATTAGTAGATAAATATCATTCAGTATGCGGAAGTTTTAATTATTTCAAAGGGGAGTTTCAAATGTGTATTATTTTACTTGTTTACAAAAATACTCCTGAGATTGGAGGAGAAAAGTATTTTAATGATACACACAAGTTCTTATATGTAGTGAGAAATTATAATTATGTTATGTGTTTGGCTCACCGTCATAATAAGACTTTGACTTTATCTGTAGTTTTTTTTCTATAATCTTGTATCTAAACTCATCACATTGTACGCATTCCTTGCTAAAACAAGCGGGATTTTTGCTAGCCATTCACAATGGCTTGTTTTAATATAGTCTATCGACACTTTTACACAAATGTTTGTCAAAGGCATAACCTTAAACTATACAATGGTCTAAGTTCAAACTTTAAAGCCATTCAAGTGATGTCAATGAGTGATGCATCGCACAGGATCATAAACCTCTTTTGAGTTACTTTTCTTACATGGCTTCGTTGTCCATAGCGAAGCATAACAAGATTGAGTCATTTTGCTTTTATGTTAAAATATGCATAGAAACTACCCTTATAGTTCAAATTCCATTGCTCTAGTTTAAAATAAGAAAGTAAGTCAGTTAGTCAAGTGGCCCTGTGTCTAAAACTGATCAAGACCGACCTGACCATTGAGTCTGAAAATCGTTTGCCCGATGGTTCTCACTAAATACGTTAAACTTTATACATTTGCTCGGTTGATCAAATGTCTCTTAAATCTATATGAAAACCAGTGATCCCCTACGTGTTGTCAATTTAAACAAACTTGGTAGTGGTCAACAGGACAATATAACACACCAAATATCTAAGCTCCAGACCTTGTTTTTGATAAATTCGGTAGAGGTCCCCTAGGTAAAACCTCACACCACAGATCTAAGTGGTTGGCCTAGTGGTTTTGGAGAAGAAGATTTGTAAAGACTTTTGAACACAGCAAAGATAGCGTTAAGCCAGGAAGCTTCATGCAAATTCTTATATTCGAGTAGGTTTATGAGAAAAAGTTATTTGAAGCCAAGCGTAAAGGCACATCTATGTATGTCAAAGTAAATAGACTATCTAACAGTGTTTTAGCGTAACCTGAGATTTTGAAGAGTAGAAATCTAAATTATCTGAATGTATACTCCGGTGTCACAAGATGATATTTTAAGGACAAGTGAAAGTTACACTGTTTGTACAACTTTTGGTATGATCCTCGTAAGTGTTATTGCTTATTAAATGTAAGAAAATAATATCACTCATGTAGTATGTTAAACATAGTTGATATCCCGATAAGGTAACACTCCTGCATTACTGTTCAGCCATGATTCGTGCGGGAATTTTCATCGCTGGAGGAATTCTGGTGCACTTGTGTCTTGGCAGCTATTACATATTTGGTATGTAGAGTTACTTCTTCAGATAAGAATGCTTCTTCGATGCACTCGTGGTCACAATTTTGATAAAACGTTAAGACGGTAGACATCAATCAGGATAAACAAATGATAGACTCTGAAATACTTTGTAAGATGCACTGTGAATTCTCAAAACTGAATACAATGTACATAGACACAAATCTTGTCAACCACGTTAGAGAATGACTTTGGCAAGTGCTTTATTTTGTATATTATTCATTTTTAAAATTTGAATAGCCGTGTGGAAGTATTCTATTATACTACACATTTGAAAATAGTACTATAATATACTACTATTATTTAAGTATGATAACTGCAGTGGTTTAATTTACATGTAACAGGTTGCTTATAACTGTACCTCAAACACTTCACTTAAAACAGGGCCTCAACTGCCATCTGCATCAGTAAGTTAAAGATGTAGCTTTAAGTTTATTAATGTTTTTATCACTTAACCTGACCTTTATTGTATCGTCGCACCAGCCAGAATAACAATTACATATCATACACATCCTTAGATTGTCTGACTATAACCGACAGACGGATGAAGTCCAAACTTAAGAGTTCTGTATTGTCGAAAGGGATATTGCCGAAGGCTATAATAAGGGAGTTAAATAACACGTACAGTTAGACAGTATTTTCATTATTGGTAGGTAATATAAGTCTTTACATGATCTCATATCTTCGAAACCGGACCGAGGAAACTTCACTGAGAAATGTTGATAATTTATGGATTTCGGGTACAGCTGCATTGACTACACCTATTGGAATGACTTCGGGTGGCATATTAAACAGATACTTTGGAGTGAGACCAGCAACGGCTATTGGCTGTATGATATTTTGGTAAACGTATTTCGTTCTCTCCTTAATCATATCACGTGAATCGACTTTATCGTCAACTAAGTTTGTTTTGTCAGATTTATCTGTAATTATCTTCATTCGTCGATAAAAGGATTATGTTTTTACCATTGGTTTTTCTTTGAAAGTAACTTGTTAGACAAACATTGCTTTTATGTACATTTTAAGCCCCAAAGTATTTATGGCTACACGAGATGACTTAGGTTAACAACATGACAATCAATTATGATAGCAATGTGATTCAAACTCTACATTTAAAGAGTACTTTGGACACTAGACTGCAACTCATGTCAATCCGGCAGTTGGCTCGAATATATATGTATTATCTGTACCATGTGTACATGTTGGTACTTGCCTAACCTAGTATGTCTAAGTGAAAATGACTTTTTCTGTATAAAATAGAAGACAAAGTTTTAGAATGTGTAATATAGCCATTAAATCTGTCTTGGCAGATCAAACACATGTATATTATTCAGTAGAACCACAATATCATTTTTTGCAAAGGTGTTTTCTGTTTGCCCATAACAAACTCTTGCATGTCCACATCAGTAATAAAATAGGTTATTAGTATATTAACGTGATCCAGCATGCCAGATTTGCTCGAGTCGTGCGTCGGATCATACGAGTGCCAATCCAGCTTATGGATCACTTTACTATACTATTGACCCTTTTATTATATACATTTTGACACTTGTTTGCGCGAATAGACTAAATAAAAATGACATTTTAAGCTTAAAATTGAAGAAAGACTCCTTTCAGCGCGAAATATACGTAGTGTGCGACGTCATTTTATTGACGTCATCATATAAACAAGTTGTAAAGACAGTCAAAACCGACGTAATTAACGTCATGTGTATTTTAGGGCCAATTGAATGCACTTTTAAAAATAATGCCGCACTGTCCGTATTACACGTGCATACAATACGGACTTTTTTTTGTCAGGTCGTATTTGATGGTTGAATAATGGATGTATTTTTGACAGAATATTTATAGGCATATAATAAAGTCGCTTATTAAGCAAAGACGTGAATACATGTTGTCGCATACAAAACTTAATATAGTTTTTATTTTTTCAAAATGATGATTCAACATTTTTAACTTCAAGTGTATTAGTAGTATCAAGGGCCCAACGGTTTATAAAAAAAACGGCAATTATCATAGCAATTCAACCCAGATGTCGGATCGGCTCTTGTCTCGATGCTTCGCACTCGTTTGTTCTGGCACATGTCTCGAACAATCCACAGTCTGGTACACATTTACTGTATTAATAAGACCATTGTTTGGATACATTTTATTGAAGTTATGGCCTAAAGAAACGACCTAATCAAAAACGACGCTTTAATGGCGTAGGCATGCATTGATCTTATATAGACAAACGAAAGAAGTTATGTGGTGATGTCACATGCAAGCAAAACGGAATTAAGTTTCAATCCGTTTGTATTCATTGGATGAATGAAACATAATTGTTCACATGATATTTATATTGATGTCAAATGTAGTTATGTCTACAAAATGTACTTATTTATCTATTTAGGTCATAATTGTTGTTAGCTATTTGATATGCATTTTGCACATTTATATTGCTGAACAGTTCTGGTGTAGCCCTTACATATTTCACGGTCAAAAGATCATTGTTTCTTGTCTGTTTGACGTATGGTGCTTTGATGAATCTGGGGTTTGGAATCGCATATGGCCCTCCAATTTATACATCTATGAAGGTAAGATTACGTATGTCTGACTGCGCCAAACGTTTTGTTATCTTCGATCCAGTTTGTACTCAAAATGCAAATGTAGGTGCACTGTCATCAATAACACATACAAGTTTGATCACACTTGTATAAGGTGTCTTTGTTGCATTTCAAATGAGTTTTGACAAGTTTAACAATAATGCTAAAGGTTGTTATATCTTTATTGTTTTCGTTTTCGTATGTGCAGACATCTACAAAGATTGTTAGCTTTGTGGTAAATCTTTTACGATGATAATGACTCTTTTATTAAGAAACCTTTATATGTACAAGAATGAAATACTTGTTACAGCTTGTTACAACTCTATTAGTACTGTGCTATATTATCATATTTTTGCTCTTTAAATGCTGACTCTTTATGACACAACTGAAACAATGCATTCGTGAGGTCAGAAAGTAAGATGAACTTCACTTATGAAAGCTTCTGCTATGGATTTATTGGTTAACATTAAATTTGATATACTTCTACATTTGTATTTTGTTTTGAGTGGTTTCCACATAGACCAACACTTGCCACTGGTTTGATAGTATGTGGATTCGGAGGCGGCGCCGTTATCTTCAATCAGGTTGTGACGGCGTTTGTTAATCCGGACAATCATAAACCAGATTTAACAATATCAAATGGAGGAAAGTACGTTACGTCTTAAAGTAACTGTTATCCGATTAACATAAAAATATGAAAGAAAAAAAGAAAAAGTGATTTAAAAGACCCTTTTAGAGCCCGAAAAAAGCAAAGAATTGTCAGAGCTTTTGTCAATAATTCTATTACATGTTCTTACCAGTAACTATTAGTCACTGTGATTGTTTCCAATATAGCTTTTGTCTTTAATTATTTTTGCAATAGATATTATTGTTATGGTTAAAATTATTATTTTCTTATTTTAAAAAGTTTTAAAATTTATATTCTCATACAAAAGCATGTTTTATATTCCTTAATTTGCTTACTTTGCATTTTTACAGGTACTTTACAAATACAGAGGTATTAGATCGGGTACCTAGGCTGTTTCTGCTTCTTGCTGGTATTTATATTGCTTGCCAAACACTTGGCATTATTGCACTTTGTACGCCACGGTCCGCCGAAATCGAGCATACCGCAGAAGACAATTTTGCACTTACACTGAGTACAATACAGCCCAATGAAAACGAGCAGATCACAGAAGGCACCATGTAAGAAAATGAAAAGTCTTTAGTGTTACAATGTAATATGTGGTTTCTACTTAAAATAAGGAACGCTATGAACATGATCAGACCAAATTTCATTACAACTAATTTTGTTATTAAAAAATCCAGTTTATGATATGTATGAAAAATAATGTTTTTCGTATTTGTTTTCAAGTAAAGAAGAATAAACTGCAAGAATATGTATATAAATTACCACAGTTTAATCAAAATGTAAATTTGTAACTGTTTGATGCAAAATACTTGTTTTGACTGCAAAACTTAAATTTATTTAAATAGAAAAAGTTGTTCGAAATTATATTTATAAACATTGAGGTTTTAGCTTACCTACTACAATGTGCTTTTAGCTGTCGTACGTTGTCTATCAGACGTTGTACGCCCGTCCACCATTTCATTCAAACGCAACTCCTATGATACCACTATGTGAATATTAATGAAACTTGGAAGGGGTGGTTGTTGACAAAAGCTCTACAAAACTTGTTCAAATAATTGCACTTTAAGCAGAACTCAGGTTGCTATGTCAAGAATTAGGAACATTTTAAATTTTTTTACACAATCCGGAAGGCCTAGATAATAGATGTTTGGCATGTAGCATGTTCTGGTAGACTTGTGACTATTACTCCTGTGTCAAAATTTCCCCAAACCACAATGCCCAGAGCTTAGATATTTGGAATGTAACAATGTGTAGTTGACGTCTACGCATTTTGTTCATGATCCCCAGATCACTATTGACCCTTCCGGTAATGCGACTGTGTATCTTCAGTTATAGCTAATGGTAGCCAGTTGAGCGATATAACCGTCATTTTGGTTCTTAAGTTTTATCATGTTTTCATGTTTGTTTACAGGTCCGTTGAAAGCCTACCAGTCAAAACAGTTTTATTAAAAATAGTGAAGAGCAAAAATGCCATGATTCTTTTGTTCTTTATATATCTGATTTATGGCGGCAATACATTTGCCATATCTTTATACAAGGTATGTCCCGCAATCATTAATTGAAGAATTGAATGTGTTTCTTTCTGCATTTCATCGAGGTATGAACTGTCAGAAGTTTTATACCTAAGGTGTTTATGTTAAAATTAGGTGTAAAACTTCTGATAGTTCATAACTCGATGAAATGCAGTACAAACACATTCAATTCTTATAATTACAACTTACTATAATTAAAGACTTTCGTTTAAGTTATTTAGTAATCATTTAACCGGATTCTATTTAATATTTCGTCGCGCATTAATTTCGTTGTCATGACGCCTCTACTTTTTAGCATAATGCAAATGGCGGACAGCAGCCAGCTGCTGAAACAATTATTTTTTTGACATATCTCAACCCGAGGGTAGGATTTCCTTATCCATAACTCAATGGACATGGTAGATTTATTTTCTCACCGTTTGAATCGCGTTTTTACACAAGTTATAAGAAATAAGTGTAAATACAGGATGGGGAAGAAAAAAAGAATATCAACTTTTTCTCGAATTTTACTTCAAAACTATAGATCGATAGAAAATGATCTAACTAAGAAAATAAATACCCATAACCCTAGTATGTTTAGTTCAAAAATAAAATTTTACCGTCGTTTTTCGATTTTTGTGTGATGCGCTGGCTGCTTATAATAAACGTAACAGTAGTCCATCAGCGATGAGAGATAAGCGGTGAAGGATAAGGTCATCTATCACCGGTAAATGCGCGGATGATACTATTCCTTTTTACTTCTCAAAGTGTTTAAGTTTGGTGACATGCCCTGAATCCATAGTAAAGGTTTCGTACACGATTTTTAGAATGAAAGAGTAGCACGTCATGAATATAAAAGAGAAGCTATGAAAATGTACCTGCTTCATCGTGTTATGAAAAGCAGGCGCTGAGGCAAAAATAACCAATCAGAAAAGAAAATTTGTTTGAAATGATTGCAAGTTGTAATTATACACTAGTAGAACTCGCCGTGACGCAATGCGCGTTCGCCTCTGGATCGGAAAGTCCCGGGTTCGGTTACCGCCAGTTACATCGTGTTGGTTTCCTAGGCATGACAAAATTAATCCGTTTTCTCCTAGTGTTTGATTCCATCCAGCGAGAACTTTTTACATTAAGTTGTTACAACTTTAAAGTATGATTGATGCCCGTAAAATAGGCTGAACCAAAGCCATGTGCATTTGTGTCCATGATAAGGACATGCTCAATATAGGTACGATAAATTAATGCAGATAATGACAAAATACTATTGTGGCCAATGAAGTTGTATGACAAAACTGTTTGATGTACTGAAGCTGATTTATAAATAAAACATATGATGCTTAGCATTGACATTTTGAATGTAACATAAATAAATGTCACTATTAAGCGACAGACAGATAAAGTACATTTTGCCAAATTTGCTTTGCTTTCATATCTTTAATTCATTTATCATTTATATAACATCCTGTAAACATATCACTTATCTCATTAAATCTGTTTAGGCCTATGGACAAACATTCATCACAGATGATCGATTCCTTGCAATGATTGGGTCAATTTCATCTATATTTAACTGCTTTGGTCGTCCGCTATGGGGAGCCATTATGGACAGATATGGGTTTCACGTAAGACAAACATGCTAGTTCTGTTTGTTTTGTATTAGATAAATTCGAGTTCTTTTTAAAAGTCACACAATTTGATATAAAATGATATAAATCATAATGCACAATTTTTCTAAATTTGACCAGATGTGATTACATTTGTAAACATGAGTTCAGTTATCAGTGGTTATTGTACACTTGAAGAGAGATCAACTGTTGCAAGGTGTGTGATTGTTTTCTACGCAGACTGTTAAAGAAATCAAATGTTATTCATTTGTGCCTTCATTCCTTAAACATATCCGTTATAATTTAACATTTAACGACTAACAATTCGAACATATCTTAATAGATCATAAAATACATTATAATATTTATATTTATTGCATAACGTATTTAGATCGCAGTGAAGCTTTTGGCAGTTACGTTTGTTTGTTTGACGTTTACATTACAAGTTACAGAAGATCTTGGACAAGAAGCATTCATGTTATGGATATGTGGTTTATATGGAAGCTTTTGTGGTATGTGTTTTGTGGCTAAATGTTTTCATATATGTTAAAACAATCATTTAAATAGAGACTGTGACATTGTTTTGCTTCTCAGAATATTATAAGGTTGAAGGTGAGTAACAGTAAGTTCTGGAAATCGGTTATTGGTCACTGTGTATATATCACTGTTCGTAACAGAAGAATTTAGTGTCGATAGAATTTCGCATGAGCGATAAAGGCCAACTTGTAGTTGATTTCTTCTGCTTTTTTCACAATTTCTTCCCTGGTCTATAAAATTAGTATTTGAGAATAATAACTGAATATGTGCGTTTTAAAAGAAAAAGTAACATATACGCCGTAAATAGTCATGTCTTATATTTCTCTTTACCAAATGTAGGTATTTGGGCAATAGGACCTTCTACGCTTGCAAAACTGTTCGGTGTAGAGAATATGGTTATCACATTGGGAGCATTGTTTGTGTCTGTTGTAAGAATGTTATTTTAACACAAGCAATACACTGGCTTTTATGTTTTATGGACGTTATCATGTTGTTTAGCTAGATACTAATCACATGCAATAGAAGACTTTTCTAGTTAACATGTTTAAGAAATACGAAATAGATAATACGACTGTAACTCATTTTAAGTCCATATGATAGTTGTTCAGAAGTAAAGAGTTTTCCGTACGTGACTTCATAAGTAACACCTAAATCAATTGTATCAGCAAATACCTATGTAAGTTTGTGATGAATAAGTATATATCTGTTTTGTGTTTTGCAGTCGCTCGCAACTGTATCTTGTGGTTTGATTGACATTTACGTGAAACCTGAAATCGGTTGGCATTGGCTTTTTATAATTTCAGGATCTATGGGCTGCTTAGGTAACCTGTAAATTAATTTGTTTTTAAAATGAATCCAATACCGCAAACATATGGAATTTCCTAAATGCTTCATCAATGCAGTTTTATATAAGTATAAAATTCACTGAGAAAGATTCTAAACGAAGATGACCTGGTATCTCTGTCGGTATCAATAATTTGATTTTTAACTCATAAATGTGCATAGTTGCATTTAATTGCTCAAAATACCTAAATGTTTCTTTATCATATAAATAGGTCAAGGAAAAGCAGAGACAAAGTAAATATAAATAGAAGTATTGAAATATCGTGTTTTTTTACTTATATCAGTTATCAAAGCCTTTTTGCCAATTTTATTTCGAAATGTAACATTTGGAGGCTTTACAGAAACACAAATAATACTTTGAATCCCTTTGGTCATTTTCCTAAAACGTCTTTATACGAGCAATTGATGCTTGTTTTATTTATATCAGAGATAAACACATATACAACCAGTCCTGTCATTTAATAGAATAGTGCACACGAACTATACTCAGATATTCACTGAGTTATTGACTAAGAAGTTACTGATTCTGCACTTACTCTTACTGCTATCACTACTTTACTTTTATTTTGTTTCCACATTTGAGAAGTATTGTTGTTACAAGTACTTTAGCTGTACTTCAAAGTACATATACATTCTTGTTGGCAAGTCTGCATTTGGTAGAAAGCGGATTTTTGTAAGCATATTCAGAGTGAGCTAGACACCTCGACTTCTGATAAAATTGTATGGAATAACATGGTTAAAATGTCTTAAAACTTATTGAATGTATCTGAAGCTGACAGACTGAAGGATTCACGAACGAACGATCAAACGAGCGAACGAACGAACAAACAAATAGACGGACGAACAGATTTTATTTATTATTAAACGGAAATCATTTTGACATTGAAAACTGTTACAGTTCCGATTAGAAACAAAGTATCATAACGAAAGAACCAAGTTATCGAATGGCATGAATTAACCGAAACCCCTGACCTACCAAACTTTGTATACTGAGGTTCTATTCCAATGGTATCAATGGTAATTAAGCAGTTCGAAGACAGTAATTATTGAATCTTTTTTGGTTCTCCGAGGACCGGTGTCTGTCATAATATCCCTACTAATTTAGAGAAATTACTTTCTTTAGATATTCAATATTCTTATTCATTAGAGATCCTTTTTACTTCTGACCTGACCTAGTTAGCAGGACATGAAAAAGGCCATGTCTATATGTCGACAATATACCTTACATGATAGAAAGCCCTAGAACGAGACATTTTCTAGCTACCGGACAATTGCTTACAGTATAAGAAGCGCGCCTTAGAAATTTCTTATATACACAGTGGCGTTTACTTTATGTTTTTAA
>JAUMHA010413599.1:0-10650 GCA_032359765.1 Saxidomus gigantea
TTTATTTAGAATTTCTACATACCAACTTTCATTTTTTATTAAAAATAACTTATTTCTGTGTTTTTTAAAGTGTATTTGAAATTTCGCTTTCCTTAGTATTGGACCTTTAAATATTGTATTTTATTGCGTTTATAAGTGCCCAACAGAATTTTGTTGGGTATGTGTTCCCAGCTATTTGCACATCAAAGTGAGACGTAGAAGGCGAACAACTCTTAAAGTGTCAACCTGTAAAATCGGTCTACCTTTGAAGTGGAAATTCCCCTTCGAAGGTAGACTGATTTTACAGGTTGACACTTTATTTCCAAAATAGTAAGACTACCGTCAAATACAATGCTGCATGCCTTCAATTTGGTTTAATGAAACAGTTTGAATTGTGTTTGAAGCAATCAAAAAAATTTTGTTAAAATCACAGTTTGAGTAAAGGAAAAAACTGTCTACCAACTCTCTTCAGACAGTTAACGATCAAGTATAGTGATTGCAAACTGCTTCAAAAGTTAATACAACCTGATAATTTGCGTGATTTATAAAGATGGCTTTAACTAGGTTGTTTGGCAAATATTCATGTTCTGAAATAAACTTTCATAAAATATCACATAATGTATCAAACTTTACAGTACCCAATAAATATTTTACTCAATTATTATAGCAGTTTTTCCGGTTTGAAGTCATAAAAAAAAAATTTTACTTGCAATAATTCAGTTTCTGTTTCAAAAGAGAAACTAGAATCGAGGTGTATGATATACTACAATTATGCATATGCATGAATATGAAAATTTCAGAATGTATGAAAAAAAATTGTCCCAAGATATTTTTCTAAACTTGTCATCATATGGAAGTTACAGCAGAACATTCAAGTTTGTTTTCGGATTTTAGTAAGTTTACATTATATCTATAGAAAACATCTAAATTCCATATCAGATTACACAAAAAATTACAACTACATGTTTACCCAATATTTTGTATAAATCATCACAAAGAATTGAAGAACATAGGAACAAATTTTCTTCCCTTCATGAACTTGGAGAATTTTAGCTCTTAAACCAAATTGTATAACTCACCCATAAATCAAGTAAGATGTAACAAAAGGCAGTTTCATGATCATACTTTGTTGCTTTATGGTCAAGTATTTACAGAAGTGGTTTTATTCTGATTTTAAGTTTTTCTGTAACATCAATATCAGAATGCGTTGGAAGCCAGTGTATCGCAATGTGGTTTTGACCATATCATTGCACCTCTAATGACTAACTTAAATAAGAAATTTAAACCAAATAAATTGATGTCAAAATAATGTTACACCTAATCATAATAGGAGCACAAAATGAGCATATCAAATTGATATTGTTGGTTTTCACTATGATCAACAAGTTAGGTAAAGTAGACACAGTGGTGACCTTCATGCCTGAGTCTACTATATGCTAAACTTTAAAGATAACAGTCTGACATTTCAGCAGCCTAGCTACTGATTAAATGACTTTGTTAACATGCAGAATGAATGATAAAGGTTTGTGTGTTTGTTTTCAGTTCAGCAACTTCTGGTGATAATGTTGCACCTGTACCAGCAGATGTACCACCACCCCAGGCTTCAACAGAGGCAGTTAATTTCCTTAACAGTCTTGGTATGTCATGTAGTTATGTTTATACCCGGTTTGTGAGCTTGGTTGTAAAGCTTGTGTCACTGTTTTCCTAAGCAGTATCAGAGCTAATATTTTAATTCTGGGTCAAATTTATACAACACCATTATTAAAATATAAAACAATTTCAAAATATGACCAGAGATATATGGGAAGAGATAGAATGCTAGAAACACAAAATATACATATAAGCAAATGCTTGCTTAAACCTTACTTGTTGCAAAATTAATTAATAACAACTTTGTCACATGTCATGTTTGCAAGAATTCTTATTAAAACCTGTGGGTTGTCTGGCATTATTCAGAGATAAATTTGAAATATATACACACAGTAAAACTAAAATTTGCTTAATATATGGACACAACTTTGAAGTAAAATGTTAAACAAACAAGGTTTGATACTCACATCCTGTGTTTGAATCCAATTCTTGTAGAGCCAGAAGGAGATTTCAAGTATTTGATGTTTGAAGACCATCTTGTCACAACATCAGACACTGGTAAAGAACTTGGGGAGTTTAAAGTCTCAATTGTACCCACAAAACACAAGGGGCAGGAATGTTTTCTTGTACATGCAAACAGTCATGGAGCTATTGATGGGGTGCCCTGTGGAACATCAATCACTGCTTATGTGGGGAATAATTTAGAGACTCTGGATCAACAACATCATGAATATGTGAAGGTATTGTTGCTATGTATAATATAATGTATGAAGTGAAATGCATGTATTTTAAGTCTAAATGACATTATTATTAATTATTCAATCTCCCTCATCAAATAGCTAGACTGTTTTTTTTAACCAAAGTCTTTTGACATGTAGTACCGGTACCTAGCAATTGTTGTTTTTCTTAGGTGTGTGATACAGGCTCAATCTTTTGTCCCTTTGTTTATCCAATTTAGAAAACTGTACGTAATTGTTTTCATAATAATCACCTTGTCTTAATCTGATATTGTACATACTACAAAATATGTAGATGATAATATTAAGATGATACAGATTAATATTACAGTTGTTTCTACTTTCAGCTCGAAAATTGTCCACTAGACAGAAAAACATTCATTGTCAAACAGAAGACTGAATTTGTAATTAACAGAGTTATAACACAAGGAGAGGTAATTGCATATTTCTCATAATTTCTGTCATGATCTATAACATTCTAGATGAAAAGGTAGGCTTTATAAATCTTTCATATGAAGAAAGACAGAACATTCTGGAAGAGCAGATTTAATTGATTATATGCTTAAGTTCATAAACTAGCTAAGCTGTTATGAATGTGCATATTTTTTTGTGATATACATGCGTAATATGTAGACAAACTGTTAAAGTTTATCAGTATATCTCATCAATGTGTGTTGTATATGTTTGACATCTTTAACAGTACATTGTATTGTAACAGACGTACATTACATAGTTATTTCACACATTATTCCAGGATATTCAGAGATCATCAAAAACAGTTGACCATGAAGGAATGAAAGGATTTATCTCAGAGGGTAGGTGACCAAATCTAATAATGTTTTGAATAGTGAAAGTGTTTGGCATATAGATTTATGTATATTTGGATGACAGCTTTACAAAGCAGTATAGTGACCCAACTATTCTATGCAAATGTTACCTGTAGCTATGAAAATATTCATAAGAAAATTTTAGTTATCATACATTTACATCATGTACCAGGTACCTGAAACAAAATTTAGAGGGGTATATAGGAGTCACCCTGTGGTCGGTCGGTCTGTCCGTCTGTTGCATTTACAATAACTTGAAAATTACTAGTTGGAATTCAATAAAACTTCATACAATGGTCAAGCACATTGAGAAGGGCAGTGCACAAGAACCATAACGTCATCTTGAATAATTACAGAGTTATTGCCCTTTGTTACTTTTCCTTTTCCGTAGCATAACTTGAAAACCACTGGTTGGAATTCAATACAATGTCATACAATGGTCAAGCACAATTAGAGGAAGTGTAGTGTACAAGAACCATAACCCTATTTTGAGTAATTATAGAGTTATTGCCCTTTGTTACTTTTCCTTGTACGGAGCATAACTTGAAAACTACTAGTTGGAATTCAATACAACTTCATACAATGGTCAAGTACATTGAGTGGAAGTGCAGTGCTCAGGAACCATAACTCTATCTTGACTCATTACAGAGTTATTACCCTGTGTTACTTTTCCTTGTCCGGAGCATAATTCTAAAACTACTGGTTGGAATTCAGTAAAACTTCATACAAAGGTCAAGCACAATGAGAGGAACTGCAGTGCAAAAGAACAATTACTCCATATTGACTCATTACAGAGTTAATGCTCTTTGTTACTTTTACTTGTCCAGAGCTTTTTTTATTTACAGACGGGGCAGTGTACCTACCAATTGTGCCTGATAAAGTCCAGTAACAGACCCCTGTGCTCTATAACTGCCAACTTTCTCACATAAAAAGACAATGTTGACAGCAGGGCTTAAGCCTATTTTAAGTCAATGACTAACCATTTGACCTCAACTGCTTTATCACTAGTTGATTTGGGAAAAGTAATGAAAAGAATACTTTAAGTGGATATTGTAAGCTCAGTAATATTGTGTGCTTTATATTTTATATCCAGGTTCAAATCTCTTGTTACACAGAATCTTCATTGAGAAAGGAATCCCTGAGGATCTACAACTCATTTCATTCGACTCTGATACAAACTTATGTCCTGCCATCTATGTAAGTTACTGATTGATCCTTGCTGTACTGTTCAGATTTGAACATATGTAAGCTGTACTGTATAGGTTGTTTCAATAAAATGTCCAAAATCACTGGAATATCATTAGAAAGCAATCCAAAGCATAGAACACGTGACGTCATTTTAATGACATCATCACCACAACTTTTCCGGCATTATTTACACTCGGTTTCCTTTTTGACGTAAAAAATCGAAGAAGTTTTTGATAATTTCACTGCGTGAACAGTGAGTTTATTGGGGTATAACCCACAGTTATATTTTTAAAAGAAAAAAACATCAAAAAACATAAAATAAATACTTTTTGAACATGATAAGCCAGATATAAACCTTTGAAGATTTGTGTACACATATTTCAACAAAGGACCTTCAATACCTTAAGTACATTGTTTGTTACTTTATAGAGAAAATTGGAGGAGAGAACACAGACAGTTGAGACGACAGAGCTAAAGGTGTTTGGTGTGGAGAGGACCATCAACTCCTCAGTGGACCTGCCTACAACATGGCAGTCATACTTCATGAAAGATGGGTATGTCATCTTGTGAGCACACAAGCACTTTTTGCCTTCATGCAGGTTTTGCAAAAATTGCTACTGTTGCAGAGTAAAACATACTATGCCTGGTAAAACAACAATCAATTCCAGTAATAAAACTGTAATGCTTGATCCAATTAAGACAGGGACAGTTTATAATATTTAATGATTTCTTTCAAAAAATGTTTGTTGAAGAAAGAAAACTACATGCACTTGTTACTCGTGTCATGGAATCAACAAGTAAAATTAATTTCTAATTTAACTTCATCACATTGTTTTGTTTTATTTCAGACATTTAACAAGCAGGGTACAGGTTGGGTCTCCAGTCACAATGAAACTTTCATTTGTTCCTTCGTATGTCATTAGAGGTAAATATAAATCACTCCAAATTTTGGGGCCATTTAAATTTTGTACAATAAATTTCTGTATTATAAGTGAATAAAATGTATAGTTTTTAAAAATTTTACTAAGGTTTAAATACCTGCAGAAGAATTATTAGAATCACAAGTGTTTTTAGCTCACCTTGCACAAAGTGCCACGGTGAGCTATTGTGACCGCTTGATGTCCCTCCTGCTTCAAATGACATCTCCTTAAACACTGGGCCAATTTCAACCAAACTTCATTGTTTCTTGAATGGTCCTGTAATTTCTGATTTTGAAATAATTTCACACAAACATATCTCAGACGACTCTCTAGCAGAACTGCTCAAACCATTGCACTCTGTTTAACTAGATGGCTGCCAGGGTTAAATATAGAAAAATCTTTAAACAGCACCTCCAAGTGGCTGGCCCCAATTTTCAAATAATTTCACACAATAGTTCCTAGGGTGACCCTTTATTAAAATTTATTAAACCATTCCACTCTGCTGGACAAGATAGCCACCAGGGCTAAAATTAGAACAAATTCTTAAACAGCATCTCCAAAACTGCTGATCTGATTTGGAAATTTTTTTGCTCAATGTTCTTTGGGTGACCCCCTCTAAAAATTGTTCAAACTGTTTCAGCTTGTTGCACAACATGGCCCCCACCTCTAAAAATAGAAAACTCCTTAAAAATACAACATCTCTTCCTAAACTGCTGATCTGCTTTGGAAATTAGTTTGCACAAATGTTTTTCAGGTAACCTACCAAAATTGCCAAAACCGTTTCAGTATTCATGCACAACATGGCCACCAAGGCTAAAAATAGAAAAAACAACATCTCCTTAACGGTTGGTCCAATTTTGAAATAATTTCACACACAAGTTCCTCTGATGACCCTTCGGAGCAATGGTTCTCAGGTTAGCGATATAGGGCCATATTAGCCCTATTGTTGATTATCTAACCAGCTGAATGATACTCTTCAAGCTTTGTTAAAACTGACTGACATCGGTAGATTTGGTTTCTCTCTTTATTTCAACAGTTATAATATTTGCTGCCAGCTACCTGGTCAGTATTATAAGCAGCAAACATTTTACTGGAGATGTTATGACTGTGTTGTTTCTATAACTAGATGAAGAGCCACCGAAACCAACATTTGAGAAGCAACCTTTGAGGTGGGAAGATGATTCTCAACTATACTCTCAGTTTCTGGATAGAAAGGTACGTGCTAGTTTCTTTATTACACAAGATTGAAATTAACCTCGTATTCATAGTAACCAAACTACACATAGGTTGAGTGGAATTCTTTATCAGGTTAACCCGTGTACAAGATGGGCTTTTATGGTGACCATAGACATATCAGTTTCTCATTTGTCTGTCTGTCCACTTTTACTTTGTGAACACTTTAGAGACAACTTGCTAGAATGTTTGTTTTCACTCTGGTCAAAACTGGGTCACATGGTGTCAAAAACTAAGCCAAGAGGTCAACTCATAGAAAAAATATTTCTCTTTCTGACTATAAGTGTTACACATGACTAGTTGGATGGGACAATTTAAGTGATATTAATGTAGAAAAAAAACTTGTCAGAGATAAAGGTCTATTTTCCAGTAGTGACTTCATAACTGTTAAAGTGAAGTTTGCCTTACAAAATAGTCCAATGTGTTCAGGAGTTACAGTGAGCAGTATGGTCTCCCTTGTGTCTGTACATCTCAGAAGTACGGTACCAGAAGGATTTTATCCTAAGGGTCAAGTTCCTCATACATACTAAAGAAGTGTGCTTCTGTTTACTGGGGTTTGTCATTTTTCCCTCAGTTCACTTCATCATTTTCCATTAAATTGCTGGATAAGAATAGGGTACATTGCATAGTAAATACAGTCTTGTAATATGAATCCCTCACTCCAGGCCAGATGCCTCTAGATTTATACAGGTGATCAGCCATGACTTAGGCGTAAAGACGTTATTTTCACAGAAGGAATAGCCTTGTATTTTAAACAAGCTTATGACACTGCATTGACAGGAGAAATCTTTTTTCCAAAATTTGACAGACTAACAGTATCCTCCATGATATTATTCACAAGGCTCTTGTTTTTGTAATTACCTTGATTTCTTGATTGTTGCAGGAGGAATTGAAAGCCGAGCATGCAAAGTACATGCGTCGCCACCCAGAACTCAAAGCACTGCTAGCAGACTTCATGCAGTTTCTGTTGCTACGGAAACCAGATGATGTCATCTCATTTGCTGCTGAATATTTTGCGGCATTTTCAACGTCGATGCCATCACCTTCACCTTACTTGGCATCAAACAGTGTGACACCTTTCCCTAATAGCAGAACTAATACAAAAATAGAACAGCTTAGGGCTCCAACACGATAGAATTTAGTGTGAATTAACAACATTTCGTGATGAAAACAAAAAGAATACACAACAGTTTGTCATTCTTATTGAAAACCTAGAATGATTTCTTTTACAATAATATATTTCATGCCAATAAAAACTGTTCATAGCAGAAATTAAAATGTTGTCATTAAAACAAAATATGTATTTTTCTACATGTGTCAGTTTTGGTTTTATACACATGCTACAGAGTAAGTTATATGTTACAACAGTTATATGTGCAAATACAGCTGGAATATTTAGTCGCCATTAAAAGAAATAATGCCATTTTATATTAACAAACCAAAGTAGATATTAAGCTTGATAAGCTATGTTTCTGTATCCAAGATTACATACAAACTTCCTGTGACTGTGGAGACAGAATTTTTTCCAATTATCGAAAGAGAAACACAGTGAATAAAAAGATTTCATACAAACTCAATGTGCAGAGTTGTTGTATACAGTCAGCCCTCTGTTCAGTAGCCAGCCAAGATATCTAACAAAAGTGGCCACTGAAAGTAAGTTGCTGTTTAAAACATAATGTATTTAATATAAAAATATGTTTGATTTGGATACGTCTGTACTGACTGCTTCAGGCAGGTTGCTGCTTTATTGATGTGGCCACTAACACATGTTCAACTGTATTTGTTAAATGGATTAATACTGGAGGAACACTACAAAATTAACTTTTGTGTGACTTTAAAGTCCCAGGATCTCTTTTAATTTTGACTGATATAGTAACATTAATTTATTGATAGGATAATGATGGTACCAAGTTCTATTCACTCTAAAACAATATTGACATGTGCTTTTCTTTAGTATAATTCAAGATCTTCCGTCAAGATTAAGCATTGCCAAAAAGCTTTTCTTATTTTTTGCAACATCATTGAAAAAATAATGTGCTATGTTTCTAATATGTACTAATCCATTTATTATAAAAAGCAAAGTTAGGAATGTTTTTTATACAAATAAAGGTTATTTCTGTCAGTAAGACATCTTTATTGATAAAATGAGAGCTACTTGTAAATGTGATCCTGGGACTTAAAGTTTTTTATTGCCTGAGTCTTTGGAGACGTTATTTAATGTTTGTATACTGAAGACTCGTAAATATTCACAATTTTCACTGATTTCAATTTTGTTGTCTATACTATGATAAATAGAATTGTTGTTTCTTGCGTATTAAATCTGACTGTTTATTCCTTTCTGAAAATATAAGTTTTGACATAACAAAAACAGCAAGCTGAAAATTTATGGAAAATTATCAATTTACCTTTCAAGGCTGATTAAGGTTGTAACTTTAGAATTACCTGTGTGAGTATTACTTTTCAAAAGAGGTGTTAATTTTTCCCATTCTATGCACATCATATATTCTTGCTGGTTGATAATAATTATGATTTGAAGTAACTTTCTTTTCTGAAATAAATATATTGTTTGTATTTCTGTGGAGAAGCTGAGACTTATTGTGTCAGCTGTCGAGGGACGGGGGGTGGGGGTGGGAATGATTGGGCACAGTTAGTCCATGTAGTAATACATTGTAAACAGTATGGTATGAAGGAATGTCATATTCGGATATAGAGTGTACGTCACATATAAACTTCCAGTAACATAAACAGAAATTTAAGTGCTGTAAATCAGAATTTTTAAAAAGTCTGTATAAACAGTGTCCCTGTGTTTGTTGTACACTGTACTGAGGTCGACAAGTTATATATGTTCTATTTTCGTCTTGTATTTTCCTGTATTCTTTACAGGTGAAAGAATGTCTATATCTCTTCCACTGAAGTGGATACCTTCTTTTACCTGTAGAATGTATTTGTTCTAGAATTGCAGTTTACATAAAAATGTTATACTGCATAAATGCTTGTGTAGGTAATGCAAACTGATTTATTTTTTTTAATAAAAGAAGTACACCTTTATTTCAAATGGCAGTGTCAAACATCAGAAGCCTGAAATACTGAAAAGTTAAGACCTTGCTTACATTATGCCAAAACAAATTGTGTTATATGTTAGCCATATCCATATACATGTGACTTGAAACAATCCAGCTGGGAGATCTGTATCGCTATATTACTTTAATATATATTGACATACTTTTGGAGAGATTGAATGTAACTATGGCAACAGAGATTGCATTACCTATATTTGCATGAGAAAGATATTTGTGATATGGGTTGTCTCTTGAGATATAGTGAAAGGTTGTACTATATGTCTGAATTTTTGTATTATATTTACATTATGGTTAATGAATAAATTATTTACAAGTGACAGAAATTAAGGTTTTGGTTTTTGGCTCGACTTTTCGCAGGGTCACCACACAATATATACAATCATGACTATAAAAAAGAGAGCACTTGCATATGACACTAGGTATGCAGGTTAGTCATGACAAGTTGAACACCTCTACCTATACTGAGGTCAAAGCCATTGTGTCCTTAAGAAGAGCCTCACTGTCCTAAGCCATCAACACAACCTATTGCATACACAGCGTTTTTCTATGATTTGATACAGTGACATAGTAGTTGACACCAGATGACCCATATTCAAAGACAACCTAGAGTGTCATGAATGCAATCATACTGACCAAGTGTCATGAAAATCCGATTAAAATGCATTCTCTATTGCATTCACAAAGATTTTCTATTATTTGGCCCAGTGTCCTAGTGTTTGACTCCAGACCACTCATATTTCAAACTCGACCTCAATTGCATCAAGGCAGTCATTCTAACCAAGTTTCACCAAGATCCAGTGAAAAAGTACAGCCTCTAGCTGTTGCATACAGAAGGTTATTTGTCGACATATGACAGACAGACATGCGATCAAAATTATTCACCTTGAGCACTTCGTGCATAGTGAGATAAAAATGGGCCATGGTGGCCTTAATTTATATCGCTTACCTGACTCCCAGTGCTCTCACCTCTAAAGGAAGTCACATATTGCTAGGGACAGTCATTGGTTGCTAAGAGAAGCACTGGTCACTAAGGAAGCTAAGGATATCCTTTAACTACAAACAGACAAGGGGCCCACCAATCCCGTTGTCAATTTTG
>JAUMHA010413621.1:0-10649 GCA_032359765.1 Saxidomus gigantea
GTTAATGTATGCATATTAATTCATTTTCTAAAACGTCGTTTTGAAAGTTATAACACTTAATAAAGTTATAACACTTAGTAGATCAATTTTATATGTCTTTGTGTGTCATGGTCTAAGCTAAATTTTGCATTATTTTGTATGCAATAAACGGTAAATATGTCACTAAAATACTGTATTTAATTATTTACTTAATGTGCTGTTATTTACAAAACGAGTCTTTAAAAGGATATTGAATACTGTTCTTGCAGAAACTTAGTCAAACAATGACATAGAATGTTTGTATAATGTAAAATATGCGAAATACTTACTTAAAACTATCCAAGCTTTTACAAACATCTTAGGTCTTTCCTAACTGCCTGTTGAAAGATAACTAATTACAAATTTTGTAATTTTCATTTTTAATTGGATATTTGCATTCCATTTAAGAAATTAATTACATAGATCTTAGATTAATAAAAGCAAATATAACTATAACTATATAACTATATAATTATATTACGGCCGAAGGAGATATTTGTCTCGAGGATATGTGAAAACTAATGTATTTCTATAAGTCATTTCAAATTAAAGTAAATACATTTCAATATTGTTTTGCATTCTATAAGTAGATAGATATCTTTTTTGCTTCCCAACCAGGAACAACACAACATAAACATGTATACAGAACAAAACATCCAACATACAAAGCGATATATATATATACATTACATATATTACATCATTACATACATACACAATACCAGTACAGACACAATGACAGAAAGTGTGCATACATGTAATAATACAAACGAAATCAAACGCTTACAAGTACATGTACATTGACAAGAAATAAACAAAGTAATACAATAATATTATTTTCTTTATTGTCTCTTTACAATGTTTGTCGGAGGTTATAGCTCCACCAAACAATTCTTTGTAAGAAAACTGTGAAACAAAGAACTTAGGAGGATAATAAGAGCACTCAAATAATTTCAGTCTATGGATGCTTTTCAAAACGAAATACAATATACATGTACAATACAATACAATATATTAATTGCTTTAAACATTTTACAATGCTTCTTGCAAAAACAAAGTATACAGCAGGTAACATGGTAACAGCAAGTATAAATGTAAAGAAATAGACTTGCATATTGTGTTTAATAGAAGAGTATATTATACAATACAAAAAAACCTATATCAAACTATTGTCTTGGTTTCTATAATACATGTATTATTTAGGTATAAATTATATTTTTTTTTAGATTTTTTTTCAAATGTATATTATTAGTATTATCGAACTACAGGTCATAAGCAGGCTAATAATTAGCATTGCTGACGTCTCTCGATGGCAAAGTAAAGAAACTAAGACACATTTTGCACAAACCTTTTGGATTCAAACGATAAAATAGTCTCAAATTTTGTAATAGTTGGCCACTGACAAAAATATCTCGGAACAGTAATTCTTAGATCTTTGAAAAGGACAAACTAATGAAAATGGTACTCGTTTTCTATTTGATTTATGTTGCAGAATTTGCATATTCGTTCTGTTCGAGGGTCATTATCACATCTGCCCGTCTGTACAAGTAAATTGTGTGCCGATGTTCTGATTTTTGTTAGCGATATTCTATATTTCTTTTCAGTGATAAAGGAAAGGTATTTTTCTATGCAAAACTCATGTTTAAATATTGAATATGACTGCAAGAGACCGGAGTTATTTATTTCACCATACCAGGTTTGGTTATAGGTATCAAATATTCTATTTTTAATGGCATCAAAAGGCATGTTAATTTCAAACTGAAATTCCCAGACATAACTAAATCCATGACTATCAAGGATATTTTTTAACTTGAAATGCCCAGTTTTTCTCTGAGTATGTTATGTTGAGGTCAACATTTTCCTTAAACATAAAAAAATGTTTGTCTGATGAGAGAACTTGCATTTTGTTTAAGTATATGTATCCAGTATTTTAATATGTTGACTTTATGAATGGTGTTTAAAGGCAGTCGTACTGTTTCGTCATATAGTGCAGATAGGTTTGTTGATCTTTTAACACAGAGGATTCGTCGTAAAAATTTAGTATGTATTGCTTCAATATCTGGTGCTTTATGGAAACCCCAAATTGTAAAATAGACTCCACTATAATGTCAAAAAGTTTTAGTTTCTATTCAATCGTAAATTCCGCGTTATCAAATAATTTGAAAAGATTAAATAATGAAAATGACGCACTGTCGCGATATGCATTTCTGAATTCTAGACCAGCTTCCGTTTTTGAACAGGGTTATACCTAGATATTTGAAGGAATCAACTTCTTCTATAAGTGTATTATCGATATAAAAATTATAATTTGTCTCCCGCGTTCAAAAATCATAGCTTTTGTTTTTGATGTGTTTATTTTTAGCCCCAACATCTTACAATACTTCACTGAATCATTTAAAATTGATTGTAGTGTTTCGGGCGATTTAACAAAAAGGACTTTGTCGTCTGCATATAAAATGAGATATAGTTTAAGCTCATTTAAAGTGAATACGTCATCAAAATCTGCTTGTATATTTTGAATGATTTCATTTACGAACAATATGAATAGTAGAGGCGAACTGGCGTCCCTTGTTTCAAACCTATGTGTGAGTTAGAATATTCGGAAAATGCGTTGTTATATCGAACACATGACTTGACTGAATTATACATTGGCTTTATGGCATATTCAAACTTAGAGCTAACTTACTCTGATATTAATTTTTGCCACAGTAATAACCTTTCTATTTTATCGAAACATTGTTGGTAGTCGATAAATATACAGTACTTATTATTATTATTATACGTTTATTTATAGCAGTGTCATTTGATACTCAATATATTTAGCGCTTTAAAACATTAATTGCTATTAGATCGATATACTCAGTTTTAAAAATCCCTTTTTAACTGTTAAGAAAATATATTGTACTTTCGTTTTAAAGAAATGGAGGTTTATCTTAATCTACTTTCGTTATAAACAAACTGGGTACTTCTAACAATTGAACATGAATAAATGATCTTTTTGCTCGTTTCATCCACAATCTCTTAGTTTTTCTTTAATCACATCAGTCTTCCAACCTGTAAATAAAGATCGTGCTATTGATTAAGACCAAAGAGGCAAAAACAGTGCACTACTGTTCATATTTACAATATCTCACCTGTGAATGCAGAACAAAAGCTAACAAGACGAAACAGAAGTGTAGACATTAAAGATGCTACCAAAGATGTTTTTCCACATTTTGACTCTGAACAATCTATTCAGTGTGATTTTCATATTGTCATTTATTTTTCTTATTTTATTGTATGTACATTTTATGAATTAAGGAGTTTAGTTCGCGAACATGGTTTTGATTAACGTATCTTTTTTTAAGATTGTGAAATGTGTCAGTCAAACTACATCGTAAAGCATTAACGGACGCCCAACGTACAGAAAATTTGCGGCAGAAAGTTATCCGGTGACGAAAACATCACCCGCTGCTGCTCGGTGCTCTGGCGATCGATGTATGGAGTGCATAAAATGGACAAAACGCAAAATACTCGCACGATCAACGCACATAATATATATAGGACGAACAACGTTCAATTAACGGACATCACCGTACTAGTTACGGACTTGTACCGCGTAAAACATAAGCGCAACGCATGACAAACTGACAAAACGTTCTTTGAACGTTTGACGAACGTATTTCTACCGGTCATTTGTCGTACGAAATGGGTATAAAGAGTTTAATATATCATAGTTTATACCACTGTTTCGCGTCCGTTATTTATCAGTTCCTATGCGTTCCTTATTAGTTATAATCATATCATTATTGATCAGTTTTGTCCGTTGGACCATCGTTTCACGTCCGTTATTTATCAGATCCTATGCGTTCCTTGTCAGTTATCGTCCGTTAACCATACGTTACATCCGTTGCATGTCCGGTAGTAGTCCGGTCGTGAATCAGGTCTACCGGACAAGAACGGATGCGAACCGGACAAGTACATAATAAGGAACGCACGAGTAACGAACAAAACGCACACCGTACATCTTACGAACACAATTGTCCGGTGGTGTACGTTACAAATTTTGAACATGCTCAAAATCCGGACAAGGAGCGCAGGCGCCGCATGAAAAACAGAAAAAGAAACGCATGCGAACTGACACGAACGGATTGAAAATTTTGTTTTACGTTGGACGTCCGTTAACGCTATACGGTGTAGTGTGACTGACCCATAAAAATCAAAGTTTATGCCCCGGAGGCCTCGAATTTATATATATAATTTACGTGTTAAATTTTAATTTTTGACGAAGCTATTCGTAAACTCCGTAAAACCGTTCTTCAAAAGTTGAACTGTAGGGTCTGTATGTATGTTCCAATCGTATTTAATTTTTTTATTAAAACACACACACGCACACGCACACGCGCGCGCACACACACGTGTTAAGCATGTAGTTACATTGTAAAATCGGAAACTCCGCTTGTCTATAAAAACAGACCCCATACTATTATTTCTAACCCCGATACATGTATAGACACAATCGAAGTGAAACATCTATTTTCTGTACCTGTAACATTGTGTTAATTATGTTTTACAGATGATGAAAATTTCTTAACAAATTCTGTTCATTATGAAGATTGCATAGACTCTGAAATGACTAGGGTATATTCCCGCTACATGAACGAGTTGCTGAATGGTCTCGGTTATTGCTATGAAATGATCAAATATAGACAGCATGTGTGGACTGAGAAGGACAAACTTTGAAATCGTCATGAAAATGCGGCTCACACAGTCACGACAGGTGGAAAAGGTGAAGGAACAGCTTTGTATTACGAGAGTGACGTTGACAGAATGTACATAGTAAAGGACGTCATCTGTGCTGATAATCCTCAACATTTTATCCATCAAAAAAATATTACGGTTTTCAAGACTGAGACACAAGAAAACTCACCTGGATATACCAGATTAAAACTTTTGAGATTTGATGGGAGATGTTGCAACGGACAAATAAGTTCATCTCTATTTAAGGATGAGACAGGATCTTATTATCTATTGAGTCAGCTTTTCACGGAAGCCATGAAAGTGAATCACAGACAGCAAATCTTTAAGCATAGAATGACAGTTGAACCTACAAGTGGACCATCAACACCAGCATCTGACAAGTACATTAGTCTTGATAACGTCGTCTGCTTTAGATGAATTTGTTCTAATGCTGTAGATCGCTGGATAGCTCGTGCTCGATTTAAAGGATGGCCTTCACCACACACCATACATGAAATATCTCTACTTGATGGACACGCAGTGCCAGTCGGATTGAAGGGATCTCCAAATATGTACAAAGAATGGAGAGTTTGTTATTCACTTGCAGAATTACATTTAATGCGAATTTTAAATGAGACGCAGTTGAAAGTATATATTTTTCTGAAGAAAATATGTAAATCAGTTCTAAATTCAATTTGCAAAGATATGACATCTTACACCACGAAAAACATTTTTGTTTGGGTGTGTGAAAGGAATGGGACTGGTTTGTTTACGCAGGAAATGATCATGGACAGAATATTTGATTGCATTAAATATCTAAGGAGATCTCTTTGTGAAAACAATCTCCCTAGTTACATGATACCCGATAGGAACCTGTTGGCCGGGAGAGTAGATGCCCAGAAGAAGCAGCGACTGATTATTACACTAGGTGGCCTTCTCAAAGAAAGAGGTATAATGTTTTTAAGATGTGGTAAATTGCGAGATGCCATGATCATGATGTACAAGACACCGAACATGTTTAGAGAGTTTAGTGAGAAAAGAGATAAAGTAGAGAGTCTGTTGCTGATGATGAGGGGGATAACAGCAGAGACACGGAGACCGAGAATGTCTAGGAAGGAGCTGAGTCAACTTGAACGGCCGAATGAACTGTACTGCAATATTTAGACACCGATCGAATATTTGAAACAATTTGATCAGCAAGAATTAAGACAGAAGGGAAAAACGTATAAAGAAATGAATGATTTGTGGAAAACAAAACTAAGTCAACTCTCATAAGTATACGTACAAGTGTAGATTCAAGACGAAAAGCGTAAACAGATTGTTATCAAAATGCTAGAATATAATTCACAAACTTTTTAGTTAATAATAAACTGCCCAGAAATGTATAAAAGTTAAAGTTTTTGTTAATTACAGCGTCACCCCTACTTAAAAGGCAAGCCATTTCTGACTTATGAGACACCTTCTTTCTGAGGAAATGTTTATGTGCAGACATGAGTTTTAATGTGTGAAAAGGAATATTGACTACTGTAACAGATCCCGACCTAAAGTAAGGGATGTTTCTCACGCGACTCTAAAGGAGAAATATCTATAGACATGAATTCTGATAATACCGTTTATATCATAAATATTGCAATACATGTAATATGAACATCTGTCGGATAGCGCGTAATGTGTTTCTATTTTTATTAGATATCAAACACAGTTTGTCTTTTTGTTTATGAATCGTTGAGAGCAATTGTCAGACATAAAAATTCTTTTGAGATCTGTTTTCATGATATGTTCAACCTATTCACGGGATCAATTCATGGAAGAATTGACTGGATTTTTCATTATTTTTTAAGTATTCATGCAATAACAGCATCAAGTCTCGATTCAAATTCCATTTACATATGGACCATTTGACTAAAAGTTCGGGTAAGAGCATATACAACAAGAAAAATAACATTTTCTACACCTGTAAATATCAAAGATACACTTCTGAGCGTAATTCGTCGAAAGTTACAAAGACTTAAACTGGCAAATACCTTGTTTGGTCGTTTTCTTCCGCCATTTGGTTGACTGTACCAGTCAACGAAAAGACCAAACCGGTGCGCGTTCACGACAGTTAGCTTATGAGGCGTTATATATCCTGCAGACGACAATTGCGTGACACTCATTCTGGTTAGAGACCATTATGACGTCATTTATACTAAGTTAATATAAGATTATAAAGCTATATTGTCATTGCTAATACTGACGAGGATTAAACCTTTCATATTCAAGTATTTGAGTTATTACACTTTACCTGTATATTCCAATAATATAAAGCGTGTGCGCTTCTCATTTAATAGAAGGGTATGTAAAAGTTTACGCGCACATGTTGCTGTATCTGAGTCTCACTAGTAGGAATCATGAAACTGCAATTAATATTGTGTTATTCTATTGTTATTTTAATTGGGACAATAAATTGTGAGGTAAGTAGAATCTCTTTTTGAATTTATTGAAACTTTCTAAGGACACATATTAATTAGAGCTTAGAAATATACGCAACCAAACTTGTGACTTTTGAGTAACCTTAGACGTCTAATGACATCATAAAAGACGTATAATAATATCAACCTCATGCACGTCTTCTATGACGTAAACAATGATGCTTTGCTAATTTACACAGTGTTGTTCTTGAGCCGTACAAATGTCCGCGTTATCAGTTTGTGATTTATGATGCAGCTTTATCGTTGAAGAAATTATTATTATCACTGCAACTTTTTATTTTGTCAGAAAATAACAGTTATTGATTACATGGAAAAGAAATGGGAAATGTGGTTCTGCGGAATTGACATTCATCATAGAGGCGTGATTACCAAAGATGATATGCATGATGAAGGGTGAAATAGTTAATTCTCTTAAAGATTACTTTCGATATACAATAAACTCTATTTATAACGATATCATTAGGACCAATCAAATTTGTTTTTATATCCCGAGTATGATATATCCATATGCATGTATCGGGCCCAGAAAATGTGTACCTTATATTTAGAATTTTGCTATTCTCGTAGTCGTTATACATGTAGATTCCATATAGAGTTTACGGTATTCTAAGGACATGTTTGTGCATATACTTAAATAGGTAAATAATAATATAAAATACAACAAATGCTCAGACTGATACAAATGTAATCGTTTTTATTCGAAAAGAGGCAAACCCTAAACCTTGGATCAATTTAAAATGTCAGGTAAACATCTGTTAAATCGGCAAAATCATAATTATGTGTACTTGTTCCGTATAACCTTCATAAAACTTGTTACATGTACATAAGTTTTGGAGGCGTAGCGATTGATTATAAAACGTTTCTATTGCGTGAACAAGACATTTCTTGATACATGTTCTTCTTAAAAACATTTAGGAAAAAGGTTTTACTTTTGTTTGATATACCGGTTAGTTAATCACTGTGTGGAGTTTAGATGCGTAGTAATCTAATCATGAAGGCAAAATTAAGGGATTAATTTTGAAGCATCTAAATGACAGTTAGTGTTAGAATTTATATTTTATTTGGAATTAGCTCATTGTTAACGTTTAGATAACACAATTTATCACCGGAAACTATTATTGCATGTTTTTCAATGCAACTAAAGTTTTTTTATATATACATATATATTATATGACATTTCTTTACTAATGACAGAGACACATTTGCCGCCCTCAGTCATCTTGAAGAAAAACAGGAGACAAGAATGAAAAGAAAACTGTACAAGATATGGGACCAAATTATTTTTAGGGGAGCCAAAGAGATAATCAAAAAAAGTTTATCGAAACAACCCGTAAGGTTTTCACAGATGACAAGGCAAAGTTCGAAGACGAAATGAAGGGGCATACACTGCATTTTTCTCTAATGTTGTTGACTTAAAGCACGAAGGTTTTGTCACCGCGGAAGAATATGCTGATATAGCAAAAGCAACTGGACAAGAAAACATGAGGACTGGCTTCAATATGTATGACCTGGTCGAAGGGAAAATACCTTTAAACGAACTCATTGAATCCTGGGTGCTGTTTACATCCTGTGACGACAGCTCGAAGAAGGATATTGTCAAAGAAATGATTGCAAAATACTGTTCAACACAATAACTGAAAACAAACATAATATACAGGGAGAAAGTCGAGCACATATCTTAAAGCGAAATATTATCTTTGCACGTTCACTCTAAGACCATTGCAAGTTTGTGAGTTAATAAGTTCTATTTAGACTATCCGTTACAATGTAACTATGATTCGTTGTTGAATGTTTGGTGTAGGTAACGACACTTGTCTGAATTAATAAAACAGTTACACACCGATAAGTGTTTATTATTAACTCACTCACACTGGTAATTGTTTATTGTCAAGTCATACAACAGAGCGATATTACAGATTGTATATCCATCAAACACAAAATCTACAAATGTCTACATTAATATTCGCCTGAAAAAAGGGACAACAATGCACATGTATCAATCGTGTAACTGTCTAAAGTACTGACTGACTGACTATCTGACAGACTGAACAACTTACATCATCCTTGGTGCAGATCACACCCAGTGACAACAGCTCGAAGAAGGATATTGTAAAATTAAAGTGATTGATAAACAATATTGAACATAACAAGTGAAAACAATCAGAATACAAAATGTATAAAGGAAGATTTTTTTAATTTGAGCACATATTTTTGACAAACTTTTAAACATTATACTTTTAGTAAAATTGCTCTAAAACAATCGCAAAACTGTGATTTAATCTCTTTTAGCGTAGTTTTTTGCGATGGGATCTTCTTTTATAAAATGTGGGCAAGCCTATTTCTCTACATAGGGGTGTTTTACAGAACTAAGATCCAAAAGGGTAACAACAGACGATATTGTATTTGTTGTCTGTTTTTGATGTATAGCTGTTTGAAAGGCCGGTATTTTAAATTGACACTTTGTACGAATTGGTAATTGTGTTTCTGTTTAAAATTGCTATAAAAAAACAAATGAAAAAGATACGTTGTCGAATGTTTTGATGTGTTGACTGCCCCTCTCTTAATTAAGTAAGAGTTACATATAGAAAATTGTACATTATAAACACACACAATGTAGCAAAATATAATCAAACATACACAAATTGTACAATTATGTCAAGCTGTCTATGCCTTCAGAACTTCATAACCGTGTAGGAAACTGGAAAATGTTTTGAAGCAATTTCCGAAATAGCTCTGCTGAAGGAAAAACACAACAAAAACGGGAAAGGTGTAATTTTTCATTTGTTATCAAAATATTGCGCCTTAAATCCAAAATTGGGAAATGGTAAGCGATGAAGGTTTAATGTGTTTCAAATGCATGAATTGAAGTCTATAGAATGTTTACCATTGAAGATGAAGGTGCGAAAATCATCATTTTCAATAAATTCGTTTCTAGATTTTATTGTCTTCCACAAGGATTAACAAACTTACCGTCTGACACTCAACTTTTTCCTCTGGGTTGCTCTGGGTTTGTGTACTGTTAAAAACCTGACCAATAACGTGACGAAGTTTTCAGTCATTTTTAGCAATTTTTCGGTCAAAAAAGATCTATTAAACCTTGATCAAGTAACCGTACGAATCTTTTTACATCAGAATATAATGTTCACAATGCATATTGGATAGGGGCGAAATACTTTTTGGAAAAAGATCATTTCCGTTAGAGAAATCATCATCCTTTTGTTTACTTTGAGGCTGACCATATTTTGGTGAAAAATGAAGTTCCCAAAACTATCTGAAAATAGCGAATTATAGAAAGTATACACATTTAAAAAGGTCCCGGTAAAAATTACTGTTGAGAATATTTATATAGTTTAAATCATACGCTTACAAATTATAAAGCGTAAGAAACGCTTTTGAATTCCAATATAACCAAATACCGTAGTGGTGCCGTTAAACCAAGCC
>JAUMHA010413632.1:0-10649 GCA_032359765.1 Saxidomus gigantea
CTTTGAACAAGTTTCATATCTTTGACCTTAATTCTTATAGACAATTACACAATACACCTGTTCTTAGACAAAAAAAACCCATTTTACCGACAAGCTTTCGAATAGTCGAGCGTGCTGTCATGAGACAGCTCTTGTTTTAATTGATATCGAAATTCTTTTGAACTTGAGAATATCAGCCACAACGGTTTTGTGTACGATGAATACAATATAATTATGGTTCTTGAGCCCTGCCTCCTACATGTTATTTGTTTGAGCTTTGTTGTGTGTTTTCAAGTATTTCTACTAACCCTTTGAAACCATTTCTCTCAATTTGTATCCTAAGCTTTCAAGACACCAGCAATGTTGGGACCAATGACTTATCAAATCTAAAATGCCATCAATTTTCATTACTTATACCCATTTATAGATGGGTAGCCTAGGGCTCATTTAAAATCAGAAGTCTTGCCCAAGGGAAGACATTATACCTCAAGTGACTTGACCTAGGTCCGCTGTGTAACTAAGAATGCCATAACCACTATTAAACCAATGAGGCACAGGATACAGTGGGGTGACAGTATAATGATTTATATAATCATGGATGAATTTTCAGGATGTTGTAGCAGGGACTTCATCGTCATCAGGGGAAGGAGACAAAAAGAAGGGTCGGCTTGACAGACTGAAAGACCTTCAGCTTCGTATGGTATGACATACTTCATTTATTCTCAGAAATTAAAAACCCAACTAGTAAAGAATTGTAAGAACATCATAACGTGGGTCCTGAGAGCTATTCAGTTACACAATAAAGTATAAATTCATAGACACAATAATGTGTTTATTCATATTAATACAAAGTATAGTGACAGTATAATTAAAACATTGTTGTTGTTTGAAGACAATCACACTTTCTCTGGATAAGGAACTTAAAATGTTAAATAAAGAGTGATTTTAATATCTTTTGGCTTCACAAACAACTTGATTATATGTTCCCAAATACAGTATACAATCATGTTCTTATCAAGTGTACAGAAATTACACAGTGTATAAATAACTCTCATTGTTTCCATAGATGTTTTATCATATTCATGCTGTATTATTGCACTCTAAACTGTTTGCTGTTCAGTTGGTACATTTTCATAGAAAAGTCCTAGTAACAAGAAACAGTAATTTTTCTAATTTGAAAGATAGATAATAATAATAATATCATTATTTACTGAAGGTAAACACATTAAGACATGCAAAACATTAACTGATTTTCGATGTGGCCTTCAAAAACAAGAAGCAATCCTGAAAAAAATGGCATTATAAAACAAAACATAAATAAACCAGACAAACACTCATCTTATAACGAACGATGGATGCATTTATACTGTGGATAAATTCCTAATCAGTCACAGATAAGATAGATAAGATCAATATATATATATATATATATAGCAGAGTCAAAAGATGCTGTTAAAAGTTGTAACAATGTTTAACATTCTTTATACAGAATGAAGCAAGGAAAATGAACCATCAGGAGGTTGTTGAAGAAGACAGGAGGAAGAAACTTCCAGCAAATTTTGAACAGAAACGAAGATTTGTAGAATGGGAGGAGAAAGAGGAAACGAAGAGAAAAGTGAGAACTTTGTTTTAAGTTAAAGCCCCGTGCTCAATTTGGATGGAACAATTACTTGTAGCACTTAAGTTGCCAAGAAAGATGTCTTACCAGCAAAATTGACCATCATTTGTACAAAAAACCATTCCTAGCATTGTTTTTTTAAACCGAAAGTACATGATACAAATGAATTTTATACAATGCAGTATTTTTTTTCAATGATACTGCAAAAAATAAGAAAATGTTCTTTGACAACTTTTTCCTGAGGAAGTGATTAGATATGAAAGAAAGTCATAAATCAACAATGTTTCGGTGTAAACACAACATTGTTCTGTCATTATTCTATCTAATAACTTCATTATTCTATATGAGTAAATTTAAAGCGATCATGGGGCTTTAAGATATGGTAGTCTAAGGTTGAGTGCTTTACTGCTATGTTCTTGCTGTACAATTAATTTCAAACAAGTCACCTTTGAATGTGTTGTAGAAAAATAATGATAATGCCAGTGATGAGATACAAAACAGCTGTGAATTTTTGTGAAAATCTTTTAGATATTCATATTACTGTTACACTGAGCAAACCTTTTAGAAGCCAGCTAGTCCTCTTTCTGTGGGATGCTGTACATTTAAAAACAAAACATTTAGATTAAGACTTACATGTATCTTAAGATCCAGTCAGTTTTTTACACGGATAACCAGGAAGCAATACATTTCAGTTGTAGAGGATTGTTTCATAAATTTTTATCAAGAATAACAAGGTTAAATATCAACATGTAGGTCAGTACAAGGTGTAAAAGAGGCTTTGAGCAGTGATAACTCAGACTTTATTGCAAATCAAATACCATTTTTCTGTACATTAACCTCTACATGCTGAGTCTTTGCTGACTTCATGTTGACATTTCAGCCAGATTTAAATTTGAAATCCTGGAAGGGTGGCAATTTGATTAATGGCGGCTTCAGATGGTTGAAAATTATATGCTTAGTATTTATTTTTATAGAACGCAAGATCAAATCAAGTAATACCTACCATAGCCTAGATTTAATCACTACAACACAGTTTTGTGCAAATAAAGCCAGTATTTGAAATTTAAGATGATGGGACTAAAGCATCTGTACCAATGAAACATTTTTTTGCTAAATCTGCTTCGTATAGGAACATAGATATTCTCTTCTGTATAATACAGTATTATATAATTGTACTATTTGTATACAGGAAGCAGAAGCCAAGGGGGAGAACTATGACAGAGTCAAGCTGCTGGACATTGGAGCTGATGATGCAGAAAAGTGGGAAAGAAAAAAGAAGAAAAAGAATCCAGATCCTGGATTTTCAGGTATTTTGGGTTTAAGCAAAAAGTAACAGAAGGTATATTAAATGCATAGGACTGATTCATACCAAGGTGAACTGGTCTGAAGCTTGGTTTCTTGAAAACTTAATTCATTTATACCGGTAATGAAAAAATCATTTTACATCTGCATACAGTAAAGGCAGTTAAGGATTCCATACTGTTATATGTGTCTGAACAAAGGGCAATAGATCTGTCAGCTCTGATAGCTAGGTAGTGAAACAAGTTCACAGATAAAGTACAAATTAAAAGCTCTAGCCAGTTATATTATAAGGTTAATATAGGGTTTCTTTAGTCTAGATCCTGACAGGCTTGCTGCTGCAAAGTCATTTAGTCTGATCTGAATCCAAACTATTTGCTTATCTACCACACACAACTTGAGAAACTTACAGCATTTGTAATTATTGTTTTTTTCGAATATTTTCAAGTATGATAACATTTCTTTGTTTTTTACAAGGACTGTAAATGTAAAAAAATCTGGAGCTCATATTTTTAATTGAATCTTGATCATGTGTTTCAGATTACGAGGCTGCCACATACAGAAAGTACCAGCAGAACACTAAGATTCTTAAACCTGATCTTGATGATTACTCCAGACAGAAAGACAAAATGTATGACTTGTAGATCTAAGATGTAACAGAAGAATTTACATTGAACTTATTGTAATTAATTGCAACTGTATCTTCTGGTTATATGTACAAAGTGAAATTGAGTCATATGTCATTTCCAAACAATACTAGAAAACAGTGAGATGTTACCAAATGGCTGCTAAGGCATTAAATGCAAGAACATTTGTATCTCTTTCATTAACACAGTAAGTTCGGTTCAGCTTCGTTTATAACCTACAGTATAGCAGAAAATGTACATGTTGGTAAACTTTAGGCAATGTAGCAAAGTTGAAAGGAGATTCTTGCTGTTTTGGTAGCCCCAGCTTTACCAACAAGTACACACCGTTAATTATACAGCAGATTTAAGATGCTTTCTTTCAGTTGGAATAATTATGCACTTGTTTTTGTAAATGTTTTATTGAATGTGTTTGATATATTATAGGGGAGATGATTTCTATGCCAGTAAGGACACATTGGGTCTGACACAGAGGAAAGATCCTAAAGAGGCTGTTGATAGAATGGTGGATGACCTTGAAAAACAGTATGTTTAGATTTTATATTTACTGTGCTAAGAATGTTTGCTATTAACCCTTACCTGAAACCAGACACGCATCCATTTATGATCAATGTAGACGTTGTATAATCTTGGTCTACCTTTTTCACGACTTAGTCGGTAAATTTTACATCAAACACCCCTGTAAACAATAAATAGTCCAGTCCAAATTGATATTCAGACCAGTCTAATTTAGAAACTCAGAATTGTGGGGGTTACATAATGTAGACCATTATTGGCCACACAGCCTGATTGTAGTTTCTGTTTTACTGTTCAGTTTGTATATTTTCAGTGAGCACCCATAATTATATTTCAATACATCCAGATTGTGTTTGCAGCTTTACAATAAATCAAACTTTGCCACAAAAATACTGTTTTCAACCTTGCAGTCATTGGCAATATTGTTCAAACAATAGTTTAAACAACAAATGTAGATCATGAAAAACAACAGTTACTGCTATAGAATAAATTTTCTTAACGCTTGGCTAATCACACAGTATGTATCATGAACAGGCCTCTTTTGGTGTAAAAAGTAGTTAAATTTCTGGAATTTTTGCTTATAAAAGTTCTAATTTCTGTTGGCAATATTAAATTTCTGTCATCACCATGCAGAATTTTGCAACCTTGGTGAATGGCAGGAGAGAGCCTGATCCAGATAAGATTGTACAAATGATCTAGACCCATACTGGCCTAAGTGTTTGTTGTCCTTCAGCATGACTCGTGTAACATTATTGGTATGATTATTTTTTTCAAGGATCGAGAAGCGTGCGAAATACAGCCGGAGGAGGGCCCACGACGAGGATGCTGACATTGACTATATCAACGAGAGAAACGCTAAATTTAACAAGAAACTGGAGAGATTTTACGGGACATATACTGCAGAGATCAAACAGAATTTGGAGAGGGGAACAGCTGTCTAGTGTTAAACTGTGGTTTACTGTTTGTCATAGAGAAGGAAGTACATGTATATAATTTATCTGGCTTTGACTGTTACATCGTTAATTTAATATGAAGATGGAAGGATGGACAAATTTAATGCAGCCAGACTTGTCATTAGAAATTGGCAGAAGTTTAAAATCAGCAAAGCCAGCTTACAACTGATTGTTGAGTTGCACATATACATGTATACTTAAAATAGATGTGTATACATGTAGCATATATGGCAGCGTTTCCCAGTTTCATGGAGCCATTTATGTCATTTATGCAATTTTATGTGTAAAAAACGTTCTAGGGAGTGTACCAAGTCTATAAATGGACATTAATAGCAGGTCTAGCACTGGCCCATTTTTCCGTTGACTCATTTTTTCCATGTGATATCACACGCAACATTATTTCTTTAAAAGTGGTATCCAATCCTATTTCTTTTGAGCCAATTTAGATTCTTTGTAGTCAATTTTGACATTGGCTTATACCAGAGCTAGCCCTGAATAGGGTAGATCTATATGAAGTATGAATAATCTATCAGAGTTGTTGAAAGTAATATCAGTCTCAATCAGTTTAAGGAGTTGATAATGTACATGCACTTCACTGCAAAAAAACACATTTTTTTTACCAAAATTTCAAGTTGCTAAGAAACACATTTAGTAAAGATTTTGTATAAACATAAATATGTGAATGTTTTGTTATAAAGTAACAGCGCCTCTTTGTCAAAATTTCACCCTGTCATGAAGTTTTACTGGCGTTCTGTGAAGTTGGGATCATGAAAGAAATTCACTGTCTGTCAAACAATCCTTTTACATCTTGACCCATTAAAACATGATAATTTTGAAAGTGTCTCAGGAAAAATTTCAGTTCGATTTGCTATGTTGATTAGATTTTATTCAGCTGATTTACTTAGACAAGTTACAAAACTTTGTTGTAAATATTTAAGGAATTATTACCATCATGAAAAAAAAGAACTATGACTTTATGTAATAAGCCAATAGGGTTGTTATTCAGTGATAACTATCAGTGATAGTTCTACTTAATTGTTGATATTTTTATTTCAGTCTTGTAAACAATGTTATTCTTGTACATATTAAAAAGATATTTTATAAATTCATGTACAAAAAAAAAACATTAAAAAAGTTGTATAAAATTGATGATGGTTTTAATACTTACCTCTTCATTACTCCCTATACAGTCATACATATGTAGACTAATTCAGAGCTATGGGTTAGCTTAGTTATATCTGTTTGCAATTTTTGTGTCCAGGCTGTATATTCTAAAGATTGGAACCAGTTTTCAAATAACTTAATGCAGCTGTTGCCCACACCACAATGTGCCATGTATGAAACCAGGTAGCTACAGTCAGGACACACTTAGGGCTCAAAACATACAAAGGGCTATATAGTATAGACCAGTATATTTTGTTGGGGCTGAAAGTTCTAAAGGCATGGATCAGTTTTCAAGTAACTTCTCTCAGATGGATGTGTCCAGCATCACACCCAGTGTTTGGACACTGTCATAAAGGATGAGTATCACATGTTTCTTGCTGGGCTAAATTAAAGCCTCATGAACACTTTGAAATGGATTGGATAGAATAATGATAGGTCTGTATTCTGGTGTATTCGTAATGGTGTTGAATTCATGTTGTTTCTTCATGAAAAAGTGTTGTCAGATTTTCTTATTCTTAGCAACATCATTGAAAAAATACTTTGCTATATTTGGAACATGTATAATGTATTTTTGATTTATAAAGCCATGCTAGGAATGTTTTATTTATATAAAGCACAATCAATTTTGCAGGTAAGACATCATTTTTGTTGTGTGCAAAGCATGGTAGACTCAAAGGGATCACTGTTTTAGGCTACCACCAGGGCTAGGTGTGACAAGTCCTGATGGAATAGTACAAGATTTATGTGCCTTTGAATACTTAACAAATTTAGAGACCATGATTTAATGTTTTTGTGTGCAACAACATATTCTCACCTCACCGATTTCCTGACAACCCAATAGCAGGCGATACAAGCATTCAAAGCAACATGCATCTAGGCTGGAAATATAAGTACCAATACTACAAGTAATTGTTACACTTAAGGTGATCATGTGCCTTTAAAACAAACTGCCGTATAAAATTAGATTGAGCTGAATCAACTATTGTGCGAGCATTAAGATCATCTCAGCTAGAAGAGGTATAAAACTGTGCAGAAATCATGACGGGCTACCATTTTACAGTAGTGAATTATACTAATTTCCATCAAATGATGTCATTAGGGTTTGCATCTGTGGTGTTTGAATCTGGTGACAAATCTACTATAAGATCATATCTAATTTCAGACATTAGGTGTGATTTGGTATATGCATTAATTAACAAGTGTGCATGACTTCCTCTATATTGCTGCAGTTGGTGGGTTAAAACGATTTACACATTCAATAGCATTAAAGATTCAGCCCAGACTGATGGAGTTGACCAAATTATCGAAGCCCCGAGTATGAAGTAACTGTTTCAATTGATGAATGGCTTTATTACATTGTAATTCCAAGAGCTAAAGGTGGCGTAAAAACAACAAAATGTCAATTCAATTATGAGTTTTATTTTTCAGAATACTTTTCAACTTTTGTATTACCTATAAATGTTTTCAAGAAGTATAGAAAAAGAGTGCAAAATTCACACAATAGTGCAAGAGTAATTAGTTCACATAAAACATGATGCATGCAATGTGATGTCTAAATTGATGCAATTTACCATTGCTGAGAAAATATTGCATTTATACAGGGTAGTTAGTTTCTTAGAATGACATGTGAAGGTGTCCTTGAAAATTTCAAAGCAACTAAAGTGTTCTTAATTCTTTCAAACCAAAAAAAAGTGTCAAGTTGAATTTCTAATTCCTGACTTTTCTTGTTTTAAAACACCAGTTTTGAGTTTTCTAAAATTGATTTCTTGTATGTATCTAGTAAGATATATAAATCAATGTAAATCCTGTGACTGAACTTTAAAATTGTGATTTTAACAGTTATTTAATATCTTTTGACTGTTACATATTTGGTTTCATCATTGACTGCAACACTTACTTCCCTTACTTCATTCTTTGAACAACTGCTATGACAAGTTGCATCAACAGTTCACCCATATGTGTATAGGATATAATTACATGTTATTTTCCCAGCGATGGTAAAAAATACCAGTTTGCTATGCTTTATCACATACACACTTGATACGGATAAATATTTACAAAAAGTAACAGACACAAGGAAAACACTCATCAAAAAACTATCAACAGATGTACATGTATATACTTAACAATACTTTTATCACATGGAAACAAATGCTTTTGGTATTAAAAAAAATGTAGAAATCCTGACAGAATTTCTGTCATACAGTTTAAACAGAAGCACAAATCTATGAGAGAATTGTTAACTTCTTGTAGAAAATATATTAACCCATTTGTGCCTATACAATGTTCGTCTGATCAGGAATTTAAGCTTTTTAGCCTTTTGGATCACAATTGTGCAAAACACCCCTATTTAAAGGCTTTTATAGACTTGTCCAAATTGGAAGTCAGAAGATCCCATTGTACAAATCTAGGTAGAAATGGGTTAAATGTGAATGTAATATCTGTGTAATACAATAGAAAAACCCTGTTCTGTTTAATGTAAAGTAGAAGATAAAGCAATGAGAGACAATGAAGGTTAAATGATATCAGCCTATTAAATTTTAAATACTGTGACAACCCAATACACTGTTACTTTATACTGACCTAAACCTATCTTAAAATCATGTAATTTCTGTGAAGACAAATGTATGATAATGATTTTAAAACTTTCATACGAGATGATCAACCCCTATACTACCTAAGTCTTATAATGGACTTGTCCACCTCAAAATATGAACCTTAGTCTTATAATGGACTTGCCCATCGTGCAATACTACCATAGTCTTATAATGGATTTGTCCAGCTTGCAAAACAAATGATGCTTTTTATGTTCTAAATGAAAACATACTGACTGAAAAGTTAAGTGTGTAGATCATGATTTTAGACCAATCGTAGACAACACTGGTTGCTATATATTGTTGAAATAACTGCATCAAGCGGAAATTACAAAAATTCATTGTATCTAATTTAAAATATTTTCTCAAATTTATTTAATTTACCACCCTTTGTGTATACAAATATACTTTTAAAATGAAACAAACTACAATGTAAACACTATAAAAACAAACTTAACACGGAATTATCACAGTATGTAACAACAGTAATATATTCTTAATACTGATAGGACGAACAAATCTGCTCTACTGTAGCAGAGAAAATACTTTTATTACATTTCAACACATTTTAATCTTTGAATTACGTATGCAAAGGCATGTCATGGATTTAACTAGAAAGAAAATCAAAAAACAATATGTCATACTCAACTACAGTGCAAGTCTGCTGCTGATGAAATGACAGGTACAGGAAAAGCGGGCAGTTTTTGAAACCTTTAAGGCAGTCTTATGGAGCTCCTATGTATATTTGCCTTTTCAGCATTCCAGCATTACACAGCAAACTACCATCTAAATAATATTATGCATTTCAAATATAAAACAAGTTTAATACCGGTAATTATGTTGGCATATCTAGGTACACATGTACTTGGACATCATCCCGGAGGTTGCGGGTTTGAGCCCCACTGGGGTCATGACCATACCTCCTATGACACCAGTACTGGTTTTTCCAGGAAGAGGACTCAAGAGTGACTCGGTAAGCTACAAGCTTTCTTCACAATCCAGCTTAAGTAAATTAGTATAAACTTAACTCAGGCGTAAGAAAAAAAACCGAATGACTCAAAACACAACCAGTTTATGTACATACTGTAAATAAGGTAATTTCTGCAAAGATTTAATTTTTCACTATTTTTGCAAATTTCCCACTTTGCTTATTTCAAAATCTTGTGAAACATTCATTTCACATAGATTTACTTTATGAGAATTCTCCTTTCGTAAATTTAAAATTCACGAATGGGTCCGTCTGCTCACAAATTGAAAAATGTTCGTCACAGTAAAATTACCCATTTTACAGTACAGTATCTCTGAACCTTTAAAGAGAGTGGAAAAGGGTTGCAATGAATCTAGGAGATTTAAAATAGTCCTCATGAGTTCTAACCTAATATTTCTACGAAACTGTGTTATTTAACAGAAAGCATTAGAATGTATTAGGGTAGTAGCTATGTTATCGTATCAGTTGAGTGAATTTGTATAACTAAAATTCATGTTTAAAAAAAAATGTTTAAATTACAAAATCCCTGCATGCACCACATTCTTCAAATACACTTTTCAAATTAAATTTATACAGCTGACACAAAGAATGTGTTTGAGCATAATATTTCATCTACCGGTTAATGAAACATATACTTCACAACTTTAAAGACGCAACCAGAGATTTGACGGGTATTTTGTCTTAATTGCAGGTGTAATTGGAAAATTCAAGAAGACCATACTTTTTGCCATTCCTTGGGTTTAGTCGACAAGTTCATTACAAAATTTAAGCATAACTTCACTTTCAAACGTCAACAATTTTACATTATGATGAGAGAAATCCACTGCTCAAAATCTATGGCTAATTAAAAAGTTTGTGTCTTTAAAGTTGTTAAGTATATAATTAGTAACCGTT
>JAUMHA010413655.1:0-10648 GCA_032359765.1 Saxidomus gigantea
GTCGAGTCTGTGATCGCAGAACACGTCTTTCCTGCAGAGCAGGTTCTACTTGGAATAAGACGTGCAGTAAAAGGCAATCCTAAACCCCTCGAAGGATTTTCATTACACTTGGGTCAGATGTTCACCTGAACTACGCGATGTGAATATCCCGTGAACCAACTGCGCCGGCTCAAGGTCAAGGTCACAGAGATCAAATGTCATATGACTATATTTTGTGTCCGCTCCATATCTCTTGAACCCCTTGTAAGATTTAAGAATAACTCAACACAAATGTTCACCATAGTGATACGATGTTCAAAGAGCATGTTACAACCACCTTGGTTCAAGGTCAAGGTCACTGTTACTAGAAATAGAAAAGTAGTTTCTGCTCTATGCCATATAATTAAATCAAGAGGTCTTTATTTGTTTGTAAACTGGAATTACCTAACACATGTTTTTCACAATAAAAAGCAATCAGGTGACATGGTGCTGAATCACATTTTTTCCAACATATATATTGTATGTCAGTGTTTATGCCTGATTTCTAGTGAGTAATTATGGCAACTCATTACTGATGACCTGTATTCTGTCTTTCTCAGCAAAATCCGTTCAGATGGACTGTTTGCACTAGTCTAGTCTGACAGAAAACAACAACACGCTTTGAAGAACTTGTACTGCAATGAATAAAGAACACATACATTAAGCTGACATGATAAACATGTAAGATTTTTTAAGGTTTGATAATGCAAGCTGGCAGTGTTGTTGTAACTGAACCTTATTTCACATTCATAAGTGAATACACATGCTGATCTGATACCACTCCATCATATAATACTAAAATATCATGAAAATATGTCAAATACTCAATAATAGTTATGCCAATATTAAATTGCTAGGTTGCTTATAAAAACATTTGTCATGAACAAATAAACTTTCCACTCAAAAAACATATATTTTTTATACATATAGTAGAAAATAATAACTTTAAATGAACTAATGACAGGCTTCACCAAATTGTACCTCCATTTTGATTTCTGGAATCCAAAATGCCAACCAGGTGAAAACTTGGTAAGTCCAGCCATCAAGTTCTTCAGAGTCTTGTGATGCAAACCTAAAATGAAGACAGTTGAGGATTGTATATAAATTATTACTTTTTATCTTAAAAATCTCAACATAATGCAAAATATAAGAATGTATGCTCATCTTGATAAGTGTGCCTGAATATAACTTTGCAAGCATAAAATAAAATAAATATATAATTAATTTCACCATCTCAGGACTTTGAAACAAATGATATGGTACATATGGTATGTTACTATGGAAATTGATAAACAAATCAACATAAGTAGACAATTAACAGCTATGAATGTTTTTCTACATACTTGATGTCACTTAGTTTTCATGTACACACCTTAAATAATGCAACAGATTGCATTCTAGAGGACTGGGTTGCTTTTGTTCTGTACCATTCAGCAGTCATAACTTGAAGTAACAGCTTCTCCTCAAGATCATACTTTATCATGTAATAATGGATGTAACTAATAACTCCATTGTTCACCAGGGGTATTGTCCCAAAATGTCAGGTAAAACATCTGTTTTCCTGAAAAATATAAATATAGATAAATATATTTAGTAAAGACAGTTAAATTAATGGAAAAAAAATATAAGTTTCTTTTGAAAATTGTGTCATTTTTGTTTAGACTCATGTAATATAATAATAATAATATATATGGATAAGATACAATACTTAACTTATTGAATGAAAATGGATCTTACATGTTATAGAGGATAATTGTTGGTTTCGGTGTAAGATCACGTTATAATTTCACTGAGTGGGCACCAAAAATTATATTTTCACGAGTGGAGCACGAGTGAAATTAACGTGATATTACACCGATACCAAAATTGTTTCTGTTTATTTTATGGTTAAAACTCTAATTATTTTAGTTTGTTTCTATAAAATATCGAAAATCGCGGGAAACGTCATTGCCCTAATGACGTCATTTTAACGACGCCATCGTCGCATGGTTTCCAGCATTAATTACGCTCGGTATACTATTTTTAAAGATTGCAAAAGCAGTGAAAATTAAAAATGGTAATCCACTGTTTCAAAGCTGTGGATTATCATTTTTATTTCACTGACAAAACTCAATAATTCACTGGAAAACATAAAATAAACATGTATCATACATAATATAATAAATCTGGTTGAACTTTTTTATTAAGTGTTAGCAAGGATAATAAAGTGAAGGTAATACAAATGTTTGCCTAAGCATGCTATAGAAACACAATCTTGTTTTTCAATGTGTAAAGAAAGGGATGAAGTACATTAAATGGCTGCTACATATATTGATATTGGGAAGAACTGCTCTATATATAGGGTCTAAATTTGTATTTTGGAGTAGATTATAGTGACAACATGGTCCAGAATACATGTGCCAGGTTGATTATTTTATTAAAGTTGCACTTTTCACTGGCAGAGTTCAGAGTTGGCTTTTAACTTTAACCTAAACATGTTAAAGGCAAATAGCTTTCGAGACGGAGTGCAAGTGAATTAATATTAATATGCCCTTTGTTAGTCGAGAAGAGATAAAGTGTCCGTTTAGCAAACTAATGGTTTGAATGCTGCATAGCACAAATATTTTTTTTATCTTACAAATAGCACCAAAAACATGTAAGTAAACTGGTAAATAAACAATGTTAATTATGTATGTTGAACGACCACAGTCAGATATACTCCTACGGTTCTTTAATAGTTATATGAAAGAGGCATACAGTATGTGTGTTATTTGGTAATGATACTGCAATATTTCTTCCATGCTTACCAGCTAGTTTTTGTGAATAATTTGTAGCAAAACTAACAGACTAAGCAAAGTACTGGTTCTGAGTGACAAAGTACTTTCCATGTTTAATACAGGGCAATAAATACTCAAGATCTGATTTAAATCTACACTTCATTTTTGAATGTTCCACCATTATCTAGTAAACAAACGGTTGCTACACAAATTAAAATTACTTCCTGGTTAACACCACTTCTACTTCTATAACCACAATTCAATATCTCGAAAGAAAGGCCAACTCACTGTTAAAACTATAGATTAACAACTTACCCTGAAATTTCATATCCAGAAGTTGTTAACTAAGAAAATCTAAACTTTTTATCCGGAAACGATAGTTTTACAAAGGGAAATAATTCCGATTGATTTTTTCTAAGGGAATTGTCTAAATTCCGTACTTACCCTATTATCATTCAACGACTGAATGGGATGAGATACAGTTGTCTTGACATCATAGAAATACTTCCCATAATGTTCATGAAATCAATTAATATGGGAAACGTGTAAACTGGACGTCAGTTGCGTGCATATTTCCGCGCACTTTATATAGCGTGATTGTGACATTACGTCATTACATCAATACACAGGATTTCCGCATCCCACGACACATTTAATTAATAAATATTGTAAAAATTAGTTTTAATATCTTTATTTATACGATGTAAATGAAGGGAACAGCTTTTGTTTTAATGTTTAAAACTGATTTCATGTTTACGACGTCAAACGCTTTCAGGCATTTGCCGCATGCGCATAGAAGCCAGCATACAACCTTAAACTGAGTTACCTGATTTAAACTGTAGCTTACATTCACTATCTACAATCATTACATTAGACAAGATAATCAATGATTACTGAAACAAAGTAATTACACAATTGCATTTGAGAAATATTAAAAACAAAAACAAACTGACTTGATTCCTCTATGAAGTTACAGCAAATTCAGCTACTTTGAAATTGACATCGTAAAAACGAAATTATAATATGAAACAAAATAGCTTACACAATATTTAACTAAAAATAATTTCTCTACTAAAACAGTTAACGAAACAAAATAAAAAACTTTTAGAAATAAATTAATTTAACTAATAGTCATTCTTTCTTAAATAATAAATATTCCCGCCTGTCTATAACTTCACGGGGAAATCATAACCTCCGTGCAGACATGAAATGCACGAATACACTTTATGTCGGTCAAAATAAGTTATATAAATTGAGGTCCGTCATAGTGGTCTCAGTAAAATTGATATAAAAGAACCAGAAAAACGAACATGTAACTTTATTATAACTGAACCGAATTTAATGAAAAATACATGAACGAAACTCAATACTAGAAACAATGTTCTTAACTTTATAGGAAAAGTTTAGCAATTTTTACAATAATCCAAACTTTACAAAAAACAATGATAAAATTGCTGTAACTATCTGGTTCTGGTTCAGTGCTTTAATAACTTTTGTCAAATTGTTTGTTCGAAGTTTAACGCCTGTTTGAACAGTTTTTCCGTTGTTCACAGGCGGGAAGTGTACCGGCGTTCATGGGAAGGACCAGTACTAGACTCCATCCTCAATAAGAAACTGCCAACTTTCTCACATGAAGAGACATAGTCGGTAGGAGGGCTGGAACCTATAACCAGTAACCCTCAATCAGTGAGAGTTGATGTTACAGCAATTTCAAGCCAGCGACTCTGACCACTCGACCACCATCCGACTGTTAGTTACATGTATGTGCTCGAAAAGGAAAAAAAAATACCAACCGATCATACATGGTATATTTTATAAAAGTGTAAACACACACAACTCAGTTTTAATCTTTCTTGGTAAAATCAGAGCTTCTTGTAAATTGTGCTCCTGGGACTTTAAAAATATATATTATTGTACATTGTAGAAAAGACAACTAACAATCCCATGGAATTACTTTTCTAATTATTGCGTTTGTAGATAAAGATAGGAATTAATCATCCAAAAGCAGGAAACTAATTAGGGAACATGCGGATATTCTAGAAACGAAAGCTGCTTTAGATATAGTACAGAGGATATCCGATTGCAGTGCTCTTACTGTAACTAAATTGCAGGCAAACTGTTCATAATAAATATAGAAGATCTTGTAGCATTTTAATTTTATTTGACTTACATAGTATGCACGTTATCGACGTTATCACTCCTCAATCATTATTCTTGATGTCCCAACTTTACTTTATTGCAATTTTGAGAAAGAAAATGTGCGAAGACCCCCCTTTTTAAATTTTGTTATGTAAATTCCTAGGATCTACGTTAAAACCCTTGGTGAGTCATTAGTTGATTGAATCTCGTTCCGTTGACCAAAACTAACCTTGAAGTGAGTCGGGGGTCACAATTTTGGGTGGAAAAATTGGCGAATTTTCTGTATTAAACGATTTGCACTGGGAAAAATGACAAGAAAGCATCTAGATTGTATGTGTGCATATTCCACTGGTAGAGAGCTAGCATATGGTGTTATTGAAATTACACTTTGGTCATATTTGAACCAGTTATGCATGTAAAACGTTGATTTTACACCACCAACATTCGACGTCGCGTTGCTAGGAAACGACATGAAAATACAAAAATTAAAACAAACACATTGCGAGCAATATGTTATAGTTGATTTTATAACAAACGGAGAAAATTCGCCCTTTAACGCCTGCCGTTTGACATAGGTCGCAAACTACCTTAATTGTTTAGTTGAAGTATGCGAGTATCGGTACTTTCTGTAATTAACAGTATATCAAAATATAAATGTATATTGCTGTAATCAATCGTAATAAAATAATTATTGCAGTGTACCATTATTTTAGTTTAAATGTTTAATAATGGTTCTTATTTACTACATTTTAATTTTACTGTTCCAGTTTCAACACGCCTCTCGATGTAGGTTACTTCTCCCTAGGAAGGGCAATACATGAAGCAAAACTAGTTTTTTTCTTTCTGTGTTATCATCATTAAATGTCAATGGCACTTAGTTATCGGTCTTCTTTTTTCTTTATGTATTTACTTAGGTATGTGAATGCTACAATTTGTTTGTGATATTTTGGCATATGATGCCAATAAAAACAAAAATAATATCAAACAGGGAATGCCACGTACCAAAAACGCAGCCATGTTATGTCCATTTTGACAAAACTACAATAAGTAAAACTGTTTACATTGAAAATAAAAAAAAACATATGTCATCAATATCGAATATGTTTATTTCATTACAGCCTCTTAACAATCGTCGAATGGACGTGATGAAAGAGAGACTCGAAAGAGTACGATCGACATGTAAACAAATCGGTAATGTTTCAAGTACAGTTGCTGAAGTTTCTGGAATAAAATCAGTTGGCATGTCTTTTTGCGTTGTGCAGAAAGCGGGTTGTACTATGTGGATACGGATAATTAAATTCTTGGCGGGACAGAAGAAAGAAACAGGAAATCCTATGACACTTTCAAAGTACGAAATTCATTATACACACTCAGAATTGTACAAAACTTTAAAATATCATAATGGTGACCTGGATTTCATAACAAACTCATTGCGCATTATGACAGTTCGCGATCCTTTTACGCGACTGTGGTCAGCTTATATTGACAAATTCTTATTGCCCGATTTCTGGAAATCTAAAGGAAGACATATCATTAAAATGGTACGAAAGAATCCAGACCGGGTGTCCTTAAATTGTGGACATGATGTAACATTTTCAGAATTTCTTCAATATGTGACTAAAATTGGCCATAGGTTTACCTACATTGACCAAGCCAAACATTGGCTTCCTGCTAGCGACTTATGTGACCCTTGTGTTTTTAGCCCTAATATAATTGGCAAACAAGAGACATTTATGGTGGACATGGTATATAGCTTAAGACAGTTGAACCTTGACCATTTGATTAAAAAAATTGACACTTATGACCATACAGTTTTTGAAATAAAAGACGAAATTGATTACAATTTACACATTTTCCCAATTGTGAACGAGTGTATAAGCAAAGAAAATCTGTTCAAACGATTGTGGCAAGCTTTTATCCTCAATGGATATTTACCATACAAAGAAAACTTTCCCGACAACATCATTACCAACAACACTTCTGCTGAAGAATTTTTCAGAATGATTCATATAATAAGGCAGCAATATAGCATAACAGATCAATACAAAAGGGCCAGACGGAGAGATTCATTGATACGAGCTTTTAAACAGATCAAAAGTGAACAGATACATCAACTTCAGACTTTGTATGAGATGGATTTTAAACTTTTTAATTATACATCGCATCCAAAATATCTCTTTCCAGAGTAAAGCTTAGCAGTTTGTAGCGTTTGCCTGTAGTCATAATATGTGACTAACAAGCCATTTGATTGTGTGTCTAAATGCGGTTTATGGGCGAAAACGAAAAACTATCAATTTCTGATTGGATATTAAACGTGCAAAAATATATCCAGTCATGAAATATCTTTATTGCATAACAATCAAGCCATAATTGTGCTTGTTGTCCTAGAATGCTGCATTCAACACAGTCACTAACTATATTATATATTTCAAAACAGAAACAACGCTGCTCTAATCAACATATTTGACGAGTAAAGTGGAAGGAATTACCACTCTTTGAAAAAAAAAAGTATTTCTCATTATAAAACTACCACTTAGTTGTAATTGCATATTTACTCTCTACCATGTTTTTCCTATTTTGTTTGCAGAGAAAGCATGTTTTCTTTCAACAAAAAGATGCCTTTGTTTGTCTCTTGTATATGATTATATCAAGTATGCAGCAATGCAGTGGTCTTTATCCACAACTTTTCTAAGTATGACCCTCTGGTCAAAATTAGTCTCGCCCTTTTGACTTAGTTTCGTGGGATTGTTTAGCTATAGCGACGAAAATGGAATTTAGTTTTGCAAAAGCTGTCAACGGTTACTTGGAATTACATGCAACTTGACCTTTCGATCTACTTTTTTGTGTTTGAAATATAACAATTCTGACCGTTTAAACAGCCGTGCACACAAATTGCAAGCCAATTATCTTGCTTGTGAATCTACAGTCATGAGATTTGGACAATATATGTGAATGAATTCCAATGTTTTGCGTTCTTTACCATTTTTATTGACGACCTTGAATTTGCATCCATTTAAGGCTACGGCCTTAACATAAACTAGAAATATTTACAAATGTTGTATTATTATGTTCTTTCCTGGACCCTTGTATTGATCTTATATAATTTACAATGGTGCCGATGTGATCAATGTAAGGCCATCATCACCCTTTTGTTTGTGCTATTTAATGCATCTTTTCTGTATATGTGTATTTGTCCTATATTCAGCGGACATACTCATGCATTCGGTCATTAACTGCCATGACATTTGTGGCGGAAATCATATATAAAATAAATGCTATTCAAGTTTACGTTTTTGCTGTTGTGTGTGTTTCTGACCTTTATTTATAATTATAATAGCATCATATCAGTATCGATTGTATGGAATATTTAATTGACTTATATGGGACTGAGAAGGTTGTAGGTATATGAAAGACATAGGCATATAAGGAGGATTCATATGGTTCAATCTGTGCAGAGACATTGATGGGTATTAAATGACCTTCCTGAACAAATAAAATGTATCTGTCAACAATTTATCGTTTACGAATTTCATTTATTAGAAATCATGTGGGACCAGGAGTCATACTGGCCACTTTACTTCAGCTTTTGAATTATAAATGTTTCGAGGGTCTTAAAACCCTTTCACATGATTTTTTTCAAAATGAATAGTAAGTATCTGGTGTATTTGGCAAACTGGAAAGAACATAAAACTATTCAGATTTCTTAATCGATCTTGCTTACTTGTTTCAATTTATGAAGTGAAAATTCTTATTTTGCTTAAACTGTGTGTTGAATCTTAAAACCTTGCTTCAGTTGCTTAATGTGCACACAATGAAATGATTGAAGGGGAGCGGTGGTGTTGAGGTTGAGGTATCTGCCTCTAATTCCGAAGGTTGTGTGTTCGAGCCCCACTGGGTCACGAGCGTTCCTTCTCATATTCCACAAGTACTTGTTTTTCAAGGAAACGGACTCGAGAGTTGCAAGATACGCTACAAGTTTTATTATGTTCAATCTTTGGATTACCTGTTGCTTGCTTGAAACATTTGTGTCTGCCAAATCCTTTACTTGTAAGTTGAATTACATACATCTTTGCTGTGTTTATTTAAAAAGGGTTATGATGAAGCAAATTAATATTGTTGTTAAATGCTTGTTTTGAATTATTTCATCCTTTCAACTTTATGCTGTTCTTCATATTGCAAATAATTTTGATGTTTGTATACTTGCCAGTTTCAAAGTACCATTTCCATTTCGCAGATGCTGTAACATCAGATTACTTCAATATGTTGATGCTGTTAGACCAGATTATGTCACTTATTGGATGCTGTAAAACAAGATAACTTCATTTAGGATATTTTGTAAAACAAGACTACTTGGTTTAGTTAATGTTGTAAAACAATGACTTTGTCTGTTAGATGCTTTTAAATAAAAACACGATTATTTCGTTTAATAGATGCTGTAAAAAATCATACTTTGGTGGGGTTTTTTGGATGCTATAAACCAAGATTACTTCATTTAGTACATACTGTAAAGCTAGATTACTTTATTTATTAGAGGCTGTTATTCAAGAATACTCTGTTTGTAGATACTGTAAACCAAGATTACTGTATTAATCAGGTGTTGTAAAATCAAGTTTCTTCATTTATTTGATGCTGTAAAGGGAAATTACTTCAATTAATAGAAGCTGTCAAATTGAATTACTTCTTTTAGTTAATGCTGTACAACAAAATTACTTCATTTATTAGATGTTGTAAAAGGAAATTACTTCATTTATTACATTTTGTAAAATCTTATTACATGTACTTCTTTTTAAGATGATGTAATGACATATTACTTTATTTATTAGATGCTGTTAAACCAAATTAGTTCATTTATTAGATGCCGTAAAACCAGATGACTAAATTTAGTAGATGCTTCAAAACTAAATTCCTTCATTTATTAGAGGCTGTTATATAAAAAATACTCCGTTTTCTAGATGCTATAAACCAAGATTACTCTATTTTTTAGATGTTGTAAAACAAAACTACTTGCTTTATTTGATGATGTAAAGGCAGATTACTTCAATATATAAAAGCTGTGAAACTGAACTACTTCTTTTATAAGATGTTGTAAAACCAAGTAACTTCATTTATTAGATTTTGTAAAATATAATTACTTCATTTATGAGATGCTGTATTGACATATTACTTAATTTATTTAATGCTGTAATGACATATTACTCATTTAGTAGATGCTGCAAAAACAGGCCTGGCATGGTATTTCCCGGTGCGGTAATTACCGGCGGTAATTTGCGGAATTTCTGGTACCGAAAAATGTTCCTAAGAATCACAAAAGTGAGAAATACTAGGAAATACTCGAATTTTCATTTAAGTGCAGTTTATTTCGACAAAACTACCCAAAAATATCTGACGAATAAAATGCATAGACATACACACATGTACTATGACAAAATACACGATTCATTTAACTGTTTTCCTTATCGTAGATTAACCTGGTTACCAAGAAAGTTCTTTAATCACAGGTCAACATTCCCCTTTGGACCTTAACACGCGAAAGCTGCTTTTTCACACCAAGTCTGTTCCGTAGTGTTATTTGAATACAAGCAAAATTAGAAATCACTCCCCCAATGCCACCAGAGCTAGCTTGCATAACCAGAAGGTTTCTTGCCAGTTCATAAAATATGTGTACGTGAAGATGGTTCATACTCAGGCAACATAACATGGTCAATATCACTCTCTGGCTCTGGAGGCAGTTTGAC
>JAUMHA010413666.1:0-10648 GCA_032359765.1 Saxidomus gigantea
TATGCAGTGCTAACAAACGTCGTTTAGAAAATCGAAACGGTTGCACGGCGGCCATTTTGTTTTGAATGTAAACAAAGTTTACACAATCAAAAAAGGCAAAAACGACGAGGCTCCAAATGCGGGATTGATACAGAGGATCTAAACCGATTAGAATCTATCATTTATATTCGGTATCATAACATAAGAAATTTCTTCGTTATGCACATTATTCTGACATAAATAAAATTATTAATGAGAACTACTTTTTGTCTGCGTGTGTCCAGTCCGCATATGGTTTACTAATGTAAAAGCTAATTTAACTATAAAATCAGACACTTCAATGTATGTTTTCAATGTGAGAAAGAATGACAGGATAAATAGAATAATAGATTGGGAGCGAGGATAGAGAAAGTTTATCTGTTCACCCGATATATTCCTCCGCCTTGCCAGATGAACTTTCTCCATTCACGCTACCAACCTATTATTCTCTATTTCCAAGTATATCATCTATGGACAGTTGTAACCCTAGTTTTACTATTGTTTTATTATCTCTCAAGTCTTCAATGTGTCATGATACAGTTCATCAATAGTAAATGAAGCCTGACTTCAATATTCAATAATTGCTTTCACAGGCTTAGAACCGAGAAAGGGCACAATCGACGTTGTTGAACTATGAAACAGAGCTGAAAAAGACTGTAAGTAGGGTAATATTTGAGTCGATCTAATTTTTGCAATTTTCGCTAATTTCCCACTACACTCAATTAAGAATCTCCCGAAAGGTTCATTTCACAAAAGTTTACTATAAGAAAGTACAGAAACTCCTTTTGCCAATTAAAAATTCGCGAATAAGTTTGTCTGCTCCCAAAACGCGACAGTTTTGTCACGTTGCGTCGCATAACCAAATTTACAGTAGCAAAGTGACTTTACCTTATAGGTGTGTTTATTTGTTTGTAAACACATAATTTGATATCCTTTTTAACTAAGTTAGAAAAATAATATCATACAGCACAGCAGGTTTACATTATCTTTGCGTGACTTTTAATGTCCCGACCAAATTAGTATAGGATTCAGTAAAACAAACCACACAAATACCGTCAGAATTCTTTCAAATGTAAACCTTTTCTCCTTTTTAACAACCCAAACTTGATTGACTTTAGAATCTTACAATGTTAAACATCTTGTTTCATAGATTCAGATTAATAAAGCAGTGAAATTAGAATAAATGTAAAATTCTGAAAAAAAAACACAATCACAAATTATTGGTAACAATGTAAATTCGAACGCATTATAAAAGCAAACGATTCCACTTGCTTTTGAAAATCAGTTACACGGCGCAGTAGGTCTTTATCAGTGTTTTAATTAAATCCATTCATTAAAATGTAATCAAAATGACGCCCCCGCATGGTTCTCTAATGAAACACTTAACAAACTATAAAAGTCTTGCAAAAGGAAATTGTAATGAAATGGCACATTTCCCTTTGTGATTTGTTATCATCAATAACATAATTATCTGAATCTATTATTATTTCTAGCAAATTACGGGTATTGTCAGAGTGAATATAAGAATCCTTTGTCAATGTCCTGTGTCGCAAAAGTCCATTGTTTGTGTAAAACACATAACGAAAACGATTTTCTCAAGGTTCACATTCAGAAGTAGTTTCAAATTGATAGCTGTTAAGAGTTTTAAAGCGCAAAATTTTAATGCAAATCCATCAACTATTTTGGGGTGAACTAATCACCAGTCGATTCTATTTGTTAATCTGTCGTATTAATATTGATCAGTAAACATCATCCAAATCCTGTTATAAATATAAAGTTTTATCTATATTAATCATAAATTATGCATGTTTCAGGACAGTTTTTTTAAAATTTCAATTCATTTAACGGTGCTTTCTGGTTTCAATTTTCATTAAAACTTGAATAATGTATATTAATTCAGACTGTTATTTAAACAACTAAGGCATTATCTATCTACGTTCAACGTTTCATTAAGATTATACTCTGCATAATCAATATTTTACAACTGATACTTTGTTCATTTCGTACCTTTTCAAAGTCGTTGTTCAAAGAACTTTCTGTTCGATTCTGCGTTTACTAAGACAGCTGTAAAGCAGTATCTATCCAAATGTACCGTCATTTTTATTCTGGAGTAATATAGTAAGTTTTAACTCTCTGAAGAATTAATTCCAAATCAGAAATCGTGTCCCAAAGATGGTTTTCATCAAGACATCTAGTATTAAAGGTAGATAAACTCAGATCTCCTTAAAGACCAAACCGTCTTCATTGTCTTCCCTCTATAAACATACCCTTTAGAAATATACCTCTTCGAAATGCTGAAACATTATCCTATAGTTATTCCTTGATCAATATATCAATGTCTTGTTACAATGACTGCCAAAGCTCCAAAGATCTGAGAAAAACGCATTAAGCAACTTCTTCACATAAATTACTTGAACTGACCAAAACTTAGTAATAGCGACTAGACATAAACAACCTTAAAATTCACCAATATTGTTTCTATGTGCAATGAAAACAATTTTAAATCACTACAACGAGATAAGCCAGAGGAAATCCCAGTCATTAACGCCCTCAGTACCGAATATCTCATTGTGAACTTCACACCAAGTCGATTAACACTAGGGACTGTGCTTTCTATAGATGCTACATCTCGAGGATTTATCCTCCATTCCAGTTTAGTAAGACTGAAAATGAGCAAGTAGTCCATTTAACTTGACATCTCAAAACTATTCAGGAATATTCAAATAATTGTAGTTACATGTATAACAAAAACATCTTGTTTTCCCGTTATAATTTATTAGCGAAAGAAAATATTCAAACATTAATGAGAGTAAAATTGAATGTACATGTGCATAAACATATAGGACCAGTATTCATTACATTGTTTTCAACCGTTATTTCTGAGTTAAGAATTTGTTAGAATCTTACTTTGCTAGTATTTGTGGCTTCAATGCAGATAATTATTTAGCTTAAATAATAAGATTTGCGTTCCCACCAACTTTCATTAAAATAAGGGGGTACGCCATATTTCAAATATTACAAAATTTAAGAACTTTTGATTTCGGACTTTGATGAATGCGGATCCTAGTTTGAAATAAAAAGACATGTCTAGAAAAATAAGGTAGAGCATAGGTAAACAAACTCCAAATCCATTAAAAAAAACTCTGATTATATATTTTTATTACAGTAAAAAGATTAAAATCTGTTTAAATCTCATTAATTAAAAACATATAGTAGCACATAGCCTCTAACATATGAAATAAAGTGATATTGCTATCGTTTATTTTCTGTTAGTCTGTACCAAATATTTAAAAAGATTGAAACATAGTGTGTGGCGAAATATCCAAAAAGCATGATACTTTCCTTGTCATATTCATTACTGTAGTCTGTATTAATGGTCTACGACTTATAACGTATTGGACAGTCTTGACAGCTGTCTTATTACCAGATAGTATTCTATTTGCTTCTAACCCACTAATGTTACTGATTCTGTTGCTGTCACTAATGCCACTCAGCATCAACAGATCCAAAGTCCACACTATGCTAAATAGTTTGCGGGAATCAGGTCAGGAGCACATCGTCTCTATATTGGTTCCGGTCATAATGAAGGCGATATTAGTTTCTTGCAAGCCAAGACAACGACTATTTTCAAAAGCATAGTTCCTCATGATTAATGGTGAAAATATCATTACAAATGGTATTACATTCATTGACATTGACATGTACAAGGTTATGACGATGACATTTTCGTAAAACTTCAAGCATTTTAATCTTTAAGCTAGAGTTATAGAGACAGTACTTTGTTTTTAGAAAACCACATTAAATGTATTGTCGTATTGCCCTCAAAATGTCTAGATTTAAACGTGTGGAATTTCTGTACAACACGACGTCAAAAGACAAGATTATGTAAAGAACGGGAACGGTGCTCTGGAGGTAGATATACTTGTCGATCAAATGTCCTGGCTTTGCATCAAAAACACCAACTCGCGATATCAATGCGCAACTTGGTTCTGTATAACTACAAATTATCTTTCAAAATAAGTGCTCTCACTTTTATCGTTTGTGGCATGTATACATTTAGATAGGCTATTTAGTAAACACGAGACCCAAAACACATCCGATTAATGTTATCTTTTCTGTAATAAAGAATCTGATTAACTATTTTCTTCTATCTCTAATCCTAAGTCCATGGTGTCAGTTGGGTAGTTGTAGTCATCAACCTAAATGAAAGAGTTTAATGTTAAATTTTCCTGATATAATAATATCGTGCACTCTCTAGAATAAGCGGGACAACATTTACGCAAAGAGGTCTATGTTGGGGTACATATATATATTAATGCAATTTTAAATTTGCAAAGACATAATGATCACTATGAGTGAAATATTCGTTTACAATGATAACACTTTACCTCATGGAAATACTGTCACACTGAAAATCGCTAAAATTAAAGTCCGATCTCACAAAACAGTATATCTGTGCCAATATGTAATGAACTTCATAACTACTGAGCTAACAACTTCTTATATATGCCGATGTATTATAATAGTACAACTCTTAATTGACTCAATGGTTATAGAAAGTTATGAAAATAAAAGAAATCTAAATTTAATTGCATATTCGCATACGTACTATATGTATAAAACTATATTTGTGGTTTGCATGTACATTCTTTGGAACACAACCGTTTTATAATCTCTACCGCAGTTGCACTCTTACCTACCTACTATTACGGGCCCTTCGTTTCCAGCTTCGGTCTGTGTGCAGTTCGTATTGCAAAAGTCATCCTCGCAACAGTGGTGGCAAACTGGCAAGGAGCGCACTGACATGTGCACGGATCTACTTATTGGATTGCACTGAAATATAATTAATGTTCTGTAACTGCACTGGTATCAATATAACACAATATCGCAGTTACCGAGCATTTATTACATTTAAATTTATTATATTATCATCACTCTGGGGAAGTCATAGTACATATATATATATATATTTATTAATTTCTATAATAATATCAGTATCTGAGTAGTAACGTGTATCTTAGTTTATACTAATTTATTTTAGCTCGATTATGAAGAAAGCTTGTAGCTTATCTATACACTCTTGAGTCCGCTTCCTGGAAAAACTAGTACTGGAGTCATATGAGGAGGTACGGTCGTCACCCTAGTGGGGCTCGAATCCGCAACTTCAGGGATGAGTGGCAGACAACTTAACCTCTACACTACCGCTCCCTTTTTATGGTTACTTGTATCTTAACTTGCCCGACAACTGTAACATTTACAGAGGTAATGCAGGTCATCATGTTAGGTTTATACATAGGACACAAAAAAAGATGCAAAATTTCTTCCCTTTTTAGATACTAAACTATGTGGTCTACGCTATTATTAATATTAGATAACATTAGCTATATACAAGTGTTTTCATCTAGGATAGACTTAGATATAAACATACTGTAAAATTTACCTGATCTCATACCCTGCTACTTAATATTAACAAATAAATTTAAGTTTCTTGTTCATGTCAGTATCGGATAGACACACAGCTGTTTAAAGTATTTATCGTCACGCTAATCCTCTATTATAATAGGAAATAGAGCCTTCGCAATATTTGATCAGATATCAAGAATGAAGAATGAAGAATATTACTAATATTGTGATCATACCAGTCCATAAGAACAACCCATTTTGTAATACGAGTGATCTCCCCACTTATATTTTTCTATGCTGCACACCTGTAATTAACAGAAAAATGCACAATTACTTCATATCATGCATACATATGTGTTCGTAGATATATTACCTCTGATACAGCAAATGTATCTGAAACCATCCAAATGAGTTGATACCTTAAATAGTCCTACGTAAATCGTCAACAAACAAAATTGCAATTTTACCTATGAAAAGTTCGTATTCAATTTTCTAGATTTTACTGTTTGTATCTTTGTCACTGGCATACTTGTTCTTTGTCACAGAGTATGAAAAAGTAGTCAGCTGCTCTTTCATTTGATTTTCTGTAAGCAAACTGATATTATAAATCGGTTAAACCGAGTCAGACTTGTTCTGACTTGCTTGTTGAGTATTTAGAAGAAAGGAAACGGAGTTGGTAGATAGTACATACCTGTCCAGTTTCGCATAATAAAAGTGTGTTACATTCATTAGGGGACCAGACGTGATGGCAATCGTAACAAAGTGGTCCGCGCTGTTCTCGTAGAGGAAACCCTAAATGAAGATGACTTTTTAAGCATTAAAAAATATAAATCAGGTTTTACCTCCTAAAATCAATCACTCAACAAACAAAAACATAAATAATTTTTTAGAATTGGTTGTCTTTAAACAGATTTTATACATCCAGAAAAAATAACATTTTATGAGCTGGCTTGATATCTACTGTAAAATTGAAATGCATTCAAACTGAAACTCACATATAGGTCAATGAATGACATTTGTTGGTCAATGTTTTGTATAAGCAATCTGTTTTGTAATTTGCAATATGCAATTGAGTAATCACTTTAAACAAATGCTATGTCAGCTATAGAAAATAATGCGTATGTTTTTATCTAAATCTATCATATGTTATCACACAATAAACAATGTTTAAATATCGCCATTTATGCAGCCAAATATTCTTCTGCGGCCTCGGTAAGACGAGTGTGAAGTATTGACAAATTGATACCAATCATCATGATTTCTCAAGCTTTGTGCTATTACAGTAAAATCAAATGAAAACTTCGAAGTATCTACACATTTAATTTTCCAGACTTTTTGTTAATACAGTAAAATGAAATGAATACTATCTGTAATGTAATTTTCCACACATTTGTTTTAATTACAATTAAAATTAATGATTATGATAAATTCAAAGTGTTTATGACTTGATTTTCCATAACCTTACTTATTAAAGTAAACTTCGTGTGATTATGATAAAGCATGAATAACCTGATTCCCAACACCCTTTCACATTGCAAAAGTCACTTCCGCAACATTCGACACATCTCTCCGTCGTGGTTTTTGCGGCCTCCGATTCACGAACACAGATCTGCAAGTGCAAATTACAATTTTAAGTATATTTGGTACAGTAACTAGTCATTTAAGAAGTATATGTAAAATATGTTTTTAGTGTCACCTTTCCTAATTTTTGCATTACACGCAGTCAAAGCCTTTAATGACAGCGACTTCATTCTCTTGAATGGTGCATTAAAGTGTCCTTTACAAGTCATATACATTTGTTATGCATTCATAATCAAGAGATGCTTGTGAAACATTAGCCAATTATGTTGGTCACTGTAACTTTGACCTTTGACCTGAAATCGATAGGGGTGACTAACTTACCCACAAAGGTCGAGGACCCTAGGCCTAAGCGTTTTCTAGTTAAATAATTGATCTGGCAAGTTTTCTGTGCTCAATGTCTCCGTGACCTTGACCTTTGATATGTTGACCTCAATATTGATAGGAGTCATATATTGGTTTTGACCTACCCACCTACATATCATTTAATACATGTGTTCTACCTGAGCTTATGCAACAATTCTAACATTTTCAGTTTCTCAATCACAATTGCTGATGTGGTAACTCTGTTTAACCTATTACTTACCGCTAACCACAACAAATCGCTGGCATTCAAACATAAAACTCAGCCTCTTAAGTTTGCAGAAAAGAACAGTGCAGGAACTTTGTTTCCTATAAATGAGCTAATTTCAAAAACGGATTCCTATTATAGTCTTTGACTTACCGGAACCATACCACAATAAGTATAGTTTTGTCTAAGCATAACCGAACCGGCAATTGGATGTAAATCTTATTTAAACTCCTATGCAAAGCTCAATCAACAAAGATATTTATATAATTGTCACAATACAATACACGTAATTAAACTATCTCTCTTAAAGTACTGTATTCATGTTGCGACAAAGATGAAAGTAATGGGAGTATTCTTAGGTATTATTGTTAGTCAAATAAGCCTTACTTACAGAAGATGACAAGCATCCTGATCGGAACGTCTTCCGTCCAGACTTTAGATAACTTTCCAGGTAGCAAATCTAATTTAAATATTGACATATTGCAACAAAGTTAAAACATTGAAATATAAACTTGTCCTCAACGCAGTAACTATCACTTTGTCTTATTTTTTTAACTACGCCTCTTATATTTAAGATGCAAACAGTTTTACTGGGAACACATTAATTATTTACCATGGTAATTATCGTACATGTATACACAAAAGGAAACTAATCTTCGTATTTGTAAACATTGTGCTCTGAATATTTAAGCTATTGATAGTTACGTTGATTTCTACAATCAATAATAGCATAGATCTTTGTATTGTATCGCATCTAATTGCTAATTAATTTTCTGTAAAATGCGGTAAGATAAAAGCATTCGATATAAAGTTTTGTACATATAAGTATCAAAGCTTTGAAACATGATTTCTATTCTGTGATAAGTATGAAGCTTCCTAATTTGGTGACAGTGGTAGCGCTTTGCTTGTCAGAGAATCATATCAGTAGATATTTCCCTCTGCTCTACCATATGAAATAAAAAATGGAATCTGGTAACATTGGCCTAAATTGAACATTTTATTCAAAATGCCTATTTTTATATATGGAGAAACTATTCTTTAACACATTACCTCGTTGTCAGCGCAGTGTTTTATTGTATCACAGAGTTCAACATGGCTCATGTCATCACACGAATAACACGTTCTACCTTGACCTAAAATACAAAAACATGTACATAGCACAGACACTCACAGACCAAATGTTATGACATTGTAAAACACAATTCAATATGGTGTGATTGTGCAGAACGGACAAACTATGTGCATTCGATATTATATTTCAAACATGCACTTGTGTACAAAACAATGCGTCATTAATTTTGTAAACTAAGAGTTTTTTCTACTTGCTTGACTGTTAAGTCTTGACCTCCAGTAATTATGCCTTGCGGCAAGTGCAGTTGCACATTCCGCTATTCATGAGGCACACAGTGAGGACCTCTATAAACAACTTTTTGTATTGTCCAACTTCAAAGAGGGGCAAGTTCGTTTTAAAATTATATCAGATCAAGGGTAGGATTATTACACGTATGCTATCATCGTACCATTAACTTTCTACCTTGCATTTGAGACGTCAGTTTGAAATTTGATAGGTTGATTTCGAGACCCATTTCCATCCTACAATCTAAATGTTTTCCCTCAACTCTCATAACAAAGAAGCATGATTTTATATAAAACAGTTGTTTATGTCCTTAACTGAGAATTTTAAAAAGAGCTGTCTGCATTTTAAAGCTTCAACTTTGATTAAATTAATTACAACGAACTATCTTGGATTTAAAATAATTTGGAACCTATTTTATATACTGTGACACAACTAATATTCGTTTATACACATTTTAACGTGTTACCGAGGTCCGACATGTTCGCTGTTATTATAACTACGATACTGCAATTGTATTAATTACTTGTATTTTGTTTTGAAGTGTATCATGAGAATAGTTCATTCATTCCTTTCAACCTAGATCAGACTGCAAAGTACCGGTCAGTGTCAACGCAATACGAAAAAGTTCGTTATATGTAAACACAACCTTTTTCAGTAACTTATTCGCAAAATTCAGCGGACGTTTTCGCGCAAACTTATTTTCGCGTTTAAAACCTCTACGCGAATAAAGCGAAAATAAGTTGGACGCGAATATTAATTGGGTTACAATATAAAAACATTTTTTTTCTATATATGTGGATGTAAGTTAAATATATGAGTTCAAACCAGATCCAGCAGTTGTCGAAAACATCGGTGTTGTCACTTTAATTGATGATCCTGAAGCTGTGGTAGGAGAAACTGTCGAAGCTGGTTTATCTGCTAATGATTATCATTTCAAACGGGTTAATATAAATGTTGAAAAGGATATGCATAGTAATCTAAATGAGGAGCGTCATGAGGAAACCAGTCTTCAGAATAGAGTTCTCATTTGAGTTATCTGCATTTGAAATGGATGGAAAATCACGACATCACGTTATTTTTCATGGTCTTCTTTTATCAAGAACTATTTTCTATCAGTAATGTCTATCAATGATGACTTTGAAATATTACATACATCACCATAGCAACCGATTTTCAAAAGCTTCCTAAAGTTTTTATAGCATGGTCAAATGGATTTAAGGTCTTATGTTCATTAGAAAACGATGCTCCTAGCAAAATGATAAGACAGTCAACCTTCGAAAGGTTTAACATTGCAAATAACACAACTTTACTTCCTTTTTATCACAAATGAATTTGTAAAGTCAACCAAAAGCCGGACGTAACACTTCAAAACACTTCTCCTGGCGTTCATAACGTCATGATTGTTTTCTCTTTATATAGATGACTTTAAATTGCCACATATTTGCCAGACTTTCAGATTACATTATCAAACTTTTAGGAAATATCTGTTACACACGATAGTTTCTAAAAACAAAGGCAAGTCTATTTTCATCCAAATGTCCTTAAAGCGACTGCACTCCAAATTCTTAGTAAATTTTAATTCTTTGGTAAAATCAATATATATTCAATTTGTCAGCATCAAGATTATTTTCTTTGTGTAAGAGGTAAAAATAAAGGTAGAAAAAAATATTTACCCGAGCCAGGTTTTGAACTCGGATCTTTGCGCTTACAAAAAATTTACA
>JAUMHA010413677.1:0-10644 GCA_032359765.1 Saxidomus gigantea
TGCTTAACAACCTAGGCTAGCTCATTAAAATTGAAGAGTTTCAAATGGAGGTTTTTATTAGGGGTGTACTACCTTAATCACAAGATCCAACTAGTCTTTGGACAATTCTTGACAATGTTGGCGGAACTCAATAACGGAGTGAAAATCTATTTTCACACTACATGGCGTTCCATTATAAAGCTCTTTACAGCCACATGTTACCGCCTTGAATTTTCCTTGGATTTCATACTCTCTACAGTCTATTTCTGAGGTTTCAATATTAACAATTTCATCATTACTACTTTCAACAACATTCACATCACTACCACAAATACCAACATCAACATCAGATTCATAATTTAAATTTTCAGTGTCACTGTTACTCTCACTATTTTCTGACGCCAAGTCTGAATTTTCAGCACCAAACAGATTTTGTAAATAAAGCTCATTAAAATAACTAAGGTCTTCAATAAAATATTCATCATGGCTTTGAGAAATTCAATATGGAATAGTACTAGCAGTATTTCGTTGAGACATTAAATCGGCCGTCAAGGCTTCATTTCAAATTTGCCACCAGTGCGTAACGTATAAACACACTGTTGCCAACGGAGTCACTTGCGGGTTACGGTGAAAGGTTAAATTGAATTCATTTATAATTACAGTATATTCTGATCGATTAAACACACAAAAAACTTCTTACCTGGTTATCTAGTAATTGTTAGCAACAATCCAACTTTGACAATGCATATTTGCATTAATTGTCCTTGTATTAGGTAAACAAAGTCGAAATATTCCTCATGTCTCTACCCGCCATCTTTAGTTGACACTGGGTCCTACATGTAATATAACAAGTCTGGATACGTTCTATATATCTATATCAATTATCGATTTTATCATGTCTTGGCTACCGATAGCAGAAATTGTAGAATAAGGCGAAGCAACGACGATGATAATTTATTAATTATTATTTACCAGAAGTCTAAAGAACGAAACAAAATATAAATTTCTATAAAGTGATAAATAAACTGCAAATTAAATGCATATTTTATAGTATTCTGTTAATCTGCAAAGTCGTTAAAAACAAACGGCACCTTCTAAAACTTTCGTCGGCGCCATGTTTGTTTTCCTTTACATGTCCGAAGTTACATATAAATTTCATTTTTTCAAAACACTTGGAACACAACTAAATATGCCAGTTAAAAAAAGTGATACATTGACTGCAAGTTAATTTAATACTTTAAAAGAAAAGTATTATGTTAATCTGCAAACTTGTGTAAACTTGCACCCTCTAAAACTTTCATTCGGCGGCATGTTTCTTTTTCTTTACATGTCCGTAAGTTACATATAAATCTTATTTTTTCAAAACTCCTGGAACAAAACTAAGTATGCCAGTTCAAAAAGTGATACATTAACTGCAAAATAATTAAATACTTTAAAAGAACAACTCATTTGTTAATCTGAAAACTAGTCCAAAACTTACGACACCTTCTCAAACCTTCATCGCCGTCATTTGTGCCTCCTTTACGAAGCCAAAAATTATACATTACTTATTATTTATCACAACTCTTGGTAAAAAAAACTTAATATGATCTTCAAAACTATTGCTCTTACTTGAACGATTTGCAGTGGCCAATTTGCGAAATGGTTTAATATACCATTCTAAGTAAACGATCAAATAAAGGATCAAAGAGCCTGTTATCCATGTAACCCTGGACATTTGAAATAATGCACCAAGCCAAGACAGGATAATTGACGGATAACGTTCGTTACCAGACCCGTTATAGTAGGACACAGGTTGACACACTTTACAACCAAGGGGAAAAACTGTCCAAAACGTCGCATTAGTTAAAAGAACACTATATCATTTGGTAGTAGTGGAAAGTGTAGACATGAAAACTGTCCTGTGTAAAAAACCACGTTCATCTATTTGCGCATAACTAAGAAAATCGCAGAAACATATGTATAATTGAAAATAAATTGACAACATTTCTGACGTCAGACTGTGCGCATGTTTTCTAAACATTACGTCACGCCTCATCTGGACCCATGATCAGAATACATTGATATGGAGTATTATTGATGTGGTGTACATAAACCTTAATTGCATCAGTATTTGGTTCCAATACAGCTACATGTAATCATTACAATAAGTACAGTAATACATACATCTAGCACACATTTGCAAGATAAGTACAATAATTACGTTACATCTATTGCACATTCGCACGTGAGTATAATATTTACCTAACATCTATAGCACATTCGCACGATAAGCACAATAATTACCTCGCATCTATCTCCACATTCGCACGATAACTACAATAATTGCTTAACATGTATAACACATTCGCTCGATAAGTATAATAATTAGTTAATAACCTAACATTTATCTCTCATTTGCACGATAAGTACAGTAATTATCTAACATCTATTGTACATTCGCACGATAAGTACAATAAATACCTAACATATATCTCACATTCGCATGAAAAGTACAATAATTACCTAACATCTATATCACTACAAGTGTTACTCATCAAAATTAAAGCCCGGTAATGTTTCTTTACAATCCCTTGGACATTGTAGATATTTGTACAACAATGTCTTTTAAATCAAATATGTTAACAGTGCAGTCTTTATCCAAGGGGTCATAGTTGTTAATTGAGCCTTCATCGATACGGGCTTAAATATTACTTGCTAATTTGCTCTACATGGTGATTGTATTTGTCTTCTCCCAATTTTAAGAGACTGAAAGATTTAAGAGTGATAAATGTTTTACGCAAAGTATTACGTTTGGTACAGGAAATGACAATAACTTGTTACACTTTTTGTATAATCTGTCGTTTTAACTTTTTACATAGATAATGCAACTTGTTTCTGCTTTAAGGTCGTAAAGTTGAGAACAGTGATCATTTAGAAGAATGGGAGTATACGATAGCATATTTCTATATCGACAGAATGAGATGTAAGGAGAATGACACAAATAACCGGTAAGTACATTTATATAAACAATTTGTACTATCTTATTTCAGTAGCTGCTTTAGGTCACTGAATCGCTTAAAACACTTTAGCTTTTATTACGTTCATGCGAGGGGCCGGGGTTCAGTAAAGTGTTTAAAGCCACTACCTATTGCAAGCTGGAGGGAATAAGGCACATGTAGCGTCAATACATTCGCCTAAGGGCACACTCGAAACTACATCTAATGTACCGAAAGCGAATATCCTACTCACGTTAAGGCCCATAATGAATTTACAAATTAGCCTCTATCAGTGGTCCTCCTTATGTACCTTTCGGTTGCTGGTCTTGATTTACCTAATTTAAATGTTATAATCAATCATATAGTCATGAGAGATTCATCAGGTCAATTCTGCAAGACACACTGCAAATAGACTATTGCGAACTGTGTTATTTTTTGCGCAACGAACATTTCACATATGAACTATTTAAGAAGCGGGAATTTATTGCTGCGCATCAGGGGGCCGTTGTATTAACATTGGGGTAACTTACGCCAATTTTCTGGATAGATAGAACAAAGAGATTTGCATGCACAGTACATGTACCTGCGTTTTGTAACTAGGTCTACAGTAATGTCATACTGCTGTTAGTACCTTGTTATTGATCCTATCAAGTTAATCCTAATGAATTCTTGAATAAGCAAAACCAAAACTTAAATTAACCAGTGATATCTCATTTGAACTCAAATTATAGAATACCTTTAGATAGACAGACACAGACAGACAAACAGACAACAGATTTTTCCCGACCCGTTATACTAGGACCAAGGTTTTAATAACCTTTCTTTATCCCATGTACACAGCAAACAGTGTAAATATGAAATCAATTTATTTAAACAGCATACACATATGCCAATTAGGGAATATATGAAGATTATTTCTTCATTTAGTGAATCAGGGTCTGTAGTGTGGTCATCAAAATGCATCAGTAATACAACAACAATTACTTGTCAGTCTATACTTTAAAAGTTATTTTATCTAATTAGTTATGCTGAATGATATTTAATGGGCTGAAATTATAATAGACACATATATCTGTGTCCAAAAGATTGTCTCAAAAGATTAGTTTATGACATTGGTATGAACGGGTAATTTCTTCAAAACAAGCATCATACTAAACATTTAAACATTTTTTTATTCTTTTTTATTTGATATTATTTTAACATTGCTGAAATGCAAAACATAAAGCATGTATAATAGGACAATATTCAAGTTCTTTTAATTTTCACTACAATGTGGTACTTTGGTCTAAATAAAAGCAAAGTACACAGTTTTAACTTTATAGTTACTTCAGCTTGCTGCAACAGTAGTTTTCTTCCAAAGTCCACGCTTCTATTTTATGATTCTTTCTTGACTGTTTTGGTCATTTGTTATCAGTTAAGGTGAATGGGTAGCTGGAACACAATCCTCTTAAAGATTATTCCACAGTAGGTTATGTTACAAATCACAAAATTAATATTTATATGTGTTTTTTTCCCAGCTTTTGAATATCGTGCCCTCTCTTCAAAGTTGTCTGCATACTTGCATTAACCAATGCCACATAGTCTCTCCATCTACAATGAATACAAAAACATCTGAATAAAGATTCTAGTAGTTTAAGTGTTGACTACTTCTCATCATGCATATCTAATTAAGGAATGTTTATTTCTGCAACTGATAAAGTGAAATTTAGTTACTTAGCACAGAGATTTGTGTCAAAGTTATAGACAAAAATCTCAATCAATGTAGTTGATGAACCGTATGAACCACACTACCAGTTTGGAGTCAAATACTCCTACATTCACAATCAGTGCGGCTGGGATGAGTGCCCAGGTACCCAAAGTCAAGGTACGCAATGGATAAAACATTTTACCATGTACAAAAATCACTACCATGTCCATCAAGGAGAAAAAGGGAAAACAGAAGAGGGATGTAAAAAGACTGTTTAACAAAAGTCCACAGGAAATATACTACTATGATAGCTTTTATTTTATTTTCATACTCAAAATTAGATGGCCATTTTTCATTCTAATATTACCAAACATAAGACTTTAGTGTAACTATATTTCAGCAATACATATATCATTACTAGTATTGATCTGCAGATGAAATTAAAAGACTTATTGTGGTTTGCATATGTAACCAGTTACAAATGTATCAGTCAGTAATAAATGGTTGAGCACCCATAGTGAAAATATCTACCAATTCCAGCCCTACTGAACAGTGTAATCAATGATCTCCATTTGTATCCACACAATCTGACTCTGGTGTTCACTGTTTACTAAAATTCATAATTTAGTGAGCACTCCAATGAACATTAAGTATAACTGAGTATGCACATTTTAGAAATTTCATACTAAAAAAGATGCACTCTTCTCTATCTTTGATGTAACTTAGTGTTTTAATCTAATCATTTGAATTTGAACAAAAACAAAAATATCATTAGTCTCAAAGACATGACTCAGCAGGGGCCCCGTCTTTGTATGCTGCTATCACTAATGATTTTACTGCCATGGCAATACCTGCAACAGAATAAATTTACTGACATGTTTAAAGTTACAACTCTAATAAAGAGAAAAGGAGTCAGAACTCAAGTTCAAGACAGTATTAATAGTAGAGGAATGCATTTAAAACAGTCTAGTATGTATTATTTATATATTTAATGTATTTGGGATGGGTCCAAGTACTTGCATTCACCTGGAGTTTTACAGATTTTTAATGATTTTACAGAAAAGATTGATAATATAAAAAGGATAAAATTATACCTAACCAAGTACCGTTTATCGGGTTTTTTTCGCGTAGATCAAATTTCGCGATTTTGGTCTTGTTTTAATTTTAGCGGTTCTGATTTTCGCGATATTAAAAAAGATGATTTTCATTTTCGCGTTTTTTTAACTAAGGGGGAATTTACTATGAAATCGTTTTATAAATAAAGAGAAATTACTTGACAATTGTGACAGTGCTATAAACCGGTATCTCGAACTGCTCCTGTTGTTTTATTTGTTTGCTAAAATAAACAATAAATAGTTATGTTCATGTATTTTTATTGAATGAATGGTATTTATAACGCATCGATAATGACTTTCGCACTTTCGCGGAGATAGTTTTCACAGGTTTCAACTGTTTTAATGCTCAATTATCTTTAGAGGTTAGTATTCAACACCTGTCCTGATATTGCATTCAGGTAAGTAAGGTAAATAACTGTCACCTTTTTTAATATGATAATTATACAGTTCATGTTAGACAATGTGCTTATCGTGATACATGCATAACACGCATGCGGAACTTACAATTTCGCGAAAGGTTGTACTAAATTTTCGCTGATTCTAAAGTTCGCGATTTTCATTGCTCGCGAATATAGCGAAAATTAGACACACGCGAAAAAAAACCGATATGCGGTACTATATATCTTAAGGTAACCCTGTTGTTTCTATTAAAAGTATCTGTGAAATTTAATGATTAATTCTTCAGCATGTGGACTCATTTATCTGAAATGTCACACTTCAGCAGACCTGCATGAACACTGCATAACATGTTTTAACATGTTTTACCTTCTAGTCAGTAAGCTTTTTGGAATACTTACCAACACAATCCTTAAGAGATAGCTGTAATTGCATAGCCTAGTGAGTTGCAGATTTTGTGTACACAGAGAGTATCCTTACAGTTATCTGAAAGAGAAATCAATTAATTTTCTACAAATTGACTGCACGATGGCTTTTCTAAGATGTTCTTGTCTTTTTATCAATTAACTTACCAGAAAAAATTACGTCTTTTAATCAAGAACAGAATGGGAAACATGTCTTGAATGCAGTTATTGACTAAAAAGTACACATAACCAATAAATGTCTCTAGAACAGACTGAAAGTTATTAAAGACATACATTACATGTCTTCCCTAAACGTGAACTACATGCCACTAGAATGCATGTCAGTAATAAAGTAACTTTGATGAGAAAACATCTACATAGTGTATGACTCTAACCCATGACCGTCTGCTTGCAAGATAGATGATCATGTTCTAACCACATTTATTAAGTGATTTGACATCATTTATTGTAGCTATGTTATCATACAAATACACGGGGTTTGGGCCCGGTCAGCTCCGTCCCAGCTCATTTTAATACATGCAAAAGCAACTCAAATCTGTACAGAGTGTTAATTAATTGAAACTCTTTTTTTCAAACCCGTAAATCATTTCTAAATACACCACGGATTTTAGATCTTTTGTGCACTCACACCGTCTGTTTCTTCCGGGATCGCGGAAACAGAATACAATGGGGAAAATGCATACGTTTCTTAGGAAATTTGATGTTCACCCATCTTTAAAAACAAAAACAAATGTTGGAAAAGCATTTCTACTAAATTTAGACTCACTAAAACCGCTTTTTCATAAAGTGAGTAGAAAAGAAATACTGCAAAGAAAAGTCTTTATCACCCTAGTGATCAACTTCGCTTGCTTGGTTACCGTGAAAGTTAGGAGCTGTGAAAATGTATGTTTTAGTTCATTTTGACATGGTGCAAAAGTTACGCCAATTTTTACGTCTTTACCTTTCGCCAGCTGTTGATAAAACGCTACTTACGCCAAACTTTGCAGTTACGCCGGAAGTTACGCCAAAGCGTTGCCGTTGCCTCCAGAACTCCAAATCGTGGTTTTTTAGACGATGAACACCGCTAAAACGGATATTATTTCTTAAACAAAAATGCAGTTTTAGGATGCAGGAAAGCTGGACAATTTCTTAAAGGCTTTGCTTATGAAGCATTTGTAACAATTAATTGTTGGTATACTGACCGAAAATTAAGCAACTCTCATTATACATCATCCAAGGTATACATGCACTGAATCTGAAAAACTTACCGTTCCAAGTCGGTAATACTGTTACGCATCCTTTTTCCTTATTATTTGTTTGTTCTTCGCATTGTAGCGTATTCACAGTTTTGCCTTAGAGATCTTTGTGTTCTTAGTTAAAGGTTGTGTTAAGTCTGTTGATAGAGGGTGATTTGTTTGGTGGTGTTTTTGCATTATTTTCTTAAGCTACATATTTTGCATTTAGATTGTGCCACCATGAGATAGAGACAAAAACCATTTTGTACTCAAGTGTCACTTTGATATTGAGCTAAGAGCACGATACGTACCAGAAAAGTTCAATATAAATGCTAATTTACACACATACATGTAGGACAGATTACACATGGTCTTTAAAAACTAGATTTAAAGCTATGGAAACTACTTAGAAGCTATCTCTATGGTGCACGTATATTCTGATTATTAATATACGGCGTCGCATGTAAATAAATTGTATATCTTGACGAATATATTCAGACATATACTTCACGAGAGTCTAACAACAACATTCATACATTGTGTAGTTAGTGTCAATATTTATACTTGGTTAGTATATTTACATCAAAATGTTTCAAATATAATAGACAAGTTACAGATATAATTTAACACACGCATAAAGACTAAAAACTGGTATAGTTAATATTGTAAATATACTGTATTTAGTTTTAAATTAGTGAAAGCTTATTTGTAAACTTTCTCTTGATAAGGCTTTACATCACATAATGTAAATGTATGGTACAAAATGTAGTACATGCTGTTATAGGCCTGTGTCCATAAGGCAAATAAAGTGTTTGAGTTTGAGTTTGCTTTACAAAATTGAAGATAATGACTGTATTTTCTTTTACATTTACAGCCTCAATGCAGCTCAAGAACAACAGCAACAACAACAACACAAACTTGAATGTCGAATTGAAAATTTGGAAATTAGCCTTAAGAGAAGCGTAAGAACTTTGAAAATATTTTGCATACTAAATTTGAAAATATAAGACTTCTTTATAAAACTATTTTAATATTTTGAATTGTATATTAATATTTATAGTAGACAAAATAATGTTACAATTTGTTTTCGAAATGGCATATGCCTTGGTAGGCAAAAATAGTACGTGTTAGCTCTGATATATTATGTGTCTGATTACCCTGTCTATATCTGTTCTCTATTTGTCTACGCTCTATTCTTTACAAGTTGTGATATCCATATTGTATACTTAATGGTATTTTATAAGTCAAAGCTAAGCACACTATACTCACAATGAGAGATAGTCTTTTGCACTAAACAGTCATTTAAATCATTTGGACAATATCTTCTCATCTTTTCCCTGAACTCTGAAAAATAAAATATTTTATTAATGGTTCACAAAGTTTTATATGCTTTGTGATTTGAATCGAAATGTCAGTTCATTCCTTAAGTAGACTATAGAAGGTCAAGCCCCGTTGGTTTCAGTAAGGGGAACTGTGACACAACTGTATTTGAAGAACTGTTCTATTGACAAGTCATTACCTGGAAAACGGTTTTGTGAAAAGTTAAAATGTAGAAAATGGCATTATGTAGTGATGTGGTCATTTCGATATCTTTTAGTAAGACGTTACTGCAACTTTAAATGTGTTGATGTTTGAATTTTTCATCACTTCATTTCCAGATTTTGTTTTAATAAAGACAGAGAATCCTTCATGGAGCTTGTGTAGTAAGGATAGGAAACATGTTTTGTTCTACATGAAACATTTAGATTTATAAAGGATACATATGTAGTTACCACAAAACCTGTTTTATCTTGTAGATGGAGAAGACAAATGACTCATTAAACAGTGTAATGAACGTGCTTCAAGTGATGCAACGACAATCCGTTCCTTCAGAGAACAAGACTTTATAACAAAAGTCAACATGTACATGTACATGAATGCTTATAGTTTAACATGTATTGGACTGTTGTGATATAGAACATTGCTGTATGCAAATTTTACCAATTTTCCTGCTGGTGATATTTGGTGGCTTCTTGTACATTGTACATATCTTACTGTAAATAATGTTGGTAATTATGATAAAATTAAAGGACTAATATTGATTCAAATACTTGTATGCAAAGTGTGAGAAATCATACATAGATGTTGAAAGAAGATATCAAGGAAATAACCTTTTTTCAGCCTGATAACTCTGCTTTGTTTCGCGTTTGAGCAATCCTCCAGATTTCAACTTGCTATATAAAAACTGAAGAAACAATGGTTAGGAAAAGTGTGGTACAAAAAATAAGATAATGAAGTGATATACAAATATAAAAAAAACATTTTCAGTGTCTTAACTATTGATTATATATATATAAATTATTAAGCAGCATTATTTATTTTAAAAGTTTTATTAACACTTCAAATACTCATATGTAGAAGAATGAATTAAATAATAAGAGAACTGTGTTCTGTTAACTCTAAAACAATGTTGAAATATATCTTCCATATTTTTGTCGAATCTTCACGAAAAAGAGTTGTCAGGTGACGTTTCTTATAATCAAAATCATTAAAATACTTATATTGATAGCATGTGCATTCGATTCGAAAAGCCATGTTAAAATGTGTTTCGAACAAACAATGTCGCTGGTAAGATACATGTACCTCTCTTGGCAAGATAAGATTTTGTTTTTGTCTTACTGCCTGTACATATCTGCGTATCTGTCAATATACACCATAATGTTAATTTGCAAAGTTCATGTTTAAGCCAGTTTATTCGGACTTTAACGTCCCACTTTGGCGTCAATTATCATTCCACTATTTTTTGTCTGCATTTTATCACCAATATTGTTTGAAAGATTTTGAAACAGTTTTGAAAAGGTAAAAGGGCTC
>JAUMHA010413710.1:0-10641 GCA_032359765.1 Saxidomus gigantea
CCTTGGAAAAACGTGCTGTATTTTATCGTAAAATAAAATACAGGCTTTTCTCTATATGTTTATATAGGAAAAGCAGCAGCTTGTGTTAGAATCTTATACATGTAGCAAGTTTTTTTTTCCGTCATCAAAATTTTCCCATTTGAGTTAATGTATATATTTTTTATATTTTGCAATATAGTGGCACCTGGTACAATTTCTGATGTTTCGGTTTGAATTGACTTCACATGTCTCTTCTTTTCTGAGGTACTATTGTCCCAGACCGAGTCACTCTACTCCAGTAGAGGCCATATGAAGGATACGTAAAGATCAAAAATAACATTCTGACATTTTTCTATGATTTGGTATAAAATAAGTGTTCAAAGACATTACTTTTAAATTGATTTAGTATCCTGACTTTTATTCTCATGATGTGTAGTTCTAAATTTGCTCAAAAGATAATGAAGACAAAATATTTTACAATTGGTAATGAAAATTGAGTTCAAACGCAGTGAACTATAGGTGTATGATCATCAGTCACTAAACATAAAATAAATATTTACATCAGTCTACCGGGTACAGTAGAGTCCCTGACTGACTATACACACAGCGAGAACGTTGGTATATTGTACTTCCTTCTTCAACTATCCTGAAATGAGTCGATTCATTCTAGTGATGGAAATTTAGGTTTTAGCCAGGCCCAGAAAAGCTTAGAAAGTTTCAATGCTACAACTTAATTACTATTTAGCCAGATATGCATATATTCCTATGGTTCATGCATGAACTGTAAAATGTTCGTGTCTATGTTGGAATTTGATATTTTTCTGTTAGTATTGGTTTGCTTTAATTTTTTTGTAAATTTTGAATACATAATGTTACAATATCTTTTTAATAAAATGTTTAAAGTTACTTAAAAGTATTAATTAATCATATTTATTCGTCAATTTACAAAAAATCGAGTTAATATAATACATACATCAAGTAAAGACAAGTGGAAAAACCCGAAAGCTTTAAGCTTATTTAAGGTTATTGCCTTTCTTTAAAGGTAATCAAGTTGTCCTATCTGCTCCTCGAATATACACAAGTTCAGTGACACAGTGTCTTTTTGTTTGTCGCCTTTAGACTCATCATATTCCCAAGTCCTTTCTGGAACATGAGATATGCCGCACATTTCATGGCCTCATGCATGACAGACTCGTTGGTTGAACCAATTTCACAAGGCCATACGCGTTAGTGAAATATATGTTGTGTTCAATCATCTAAAATATCTAGATGCATTTTAGCATCCAATGCTGACACCTGCTATGAGTGACTATGTGCTATGTGTATGAACATTCTGTTTTAAGACTTCGTTGTTCAGCTATTTCAAGGGCACTGTTAATATGTAAGTTATGTAATATCTATGAAATTCCACAACATAATTGCGTGGATTATTAATCAATATATCTCACAAGAAACCCCACACAGAAGCACGTAACTTGAGACCACATTCCAGAGTACTAAATTCCTGGAATATTTTATTGAGTAGCCTGGGAACTATTGAGAATTCTTTTAATAGCAAGGCCTGAACGATTTCAAAAAGCTTTCTAGCATTGTCTGAATTTTCTTTTCCATTAGAAACGGTATTATAGTTTGATCTGTTAATCATCATCGCAATGAATCAGAATCACACTGGAAAATGAAAATAGCATGTAAAAGAAGGCAATACATTGGTTATCCTCTTTGTATACAGTCTAGGGAGTTCCCTTAACTAGTGTCCATGTGTTACCTGTTTGTTGTCATATATCATGTCACCAGCAGATGAAGCTCAATTCTATATCCTCTAACTTTCACATAATTTTCATAACAAAACGTCGGATATGTTGTCATAAGTATCTTTTGAGTAAATTTAGAACTGCACATCATCAGAATAAAAGCTATGAAACTATGTCAATTTTAAAGGAATCTTTTTGAACACTGATTTTATACCAAATCATGAAAAGCGGTCTGAATATTATTTTTGATCCATTCGTGTCCATCATACGGCCTCTACTGGAATACAGTGAATCAGTCTGGGATAATTGTACCTAAGAAAAGAAACGAAATATGAAAACCAATTCAAACCGGAAAATCAAGAATTGTAACAGGTGTCACCTTATTATGTTACATAGAAAAACTCTATAATGGACTAAACTGGGCAAACTGGAAGACGGAAGAAAGACGCATAAACTTACAATTTGCTGAAAGATGAAAAACAATAATACTTGCATATCTTGCTTAATTCCTATCAAACTTAATCGCAAAGCAAAGTCAACAAAATTACCCAAACAAATTACATTCCAAACGTAAATACATAAGCATATAGGAAATCTGATCTTCCTCTGTTATTCGCTACAGGAACCCTCAGTCGTCAACATGTATTTGCTTGACTTTAAAAATATAATCAATGTCGGCTTTAGGATATAGCTCTCTCATAATATATTTAGGAAGTATTCATTAAGTGCTCAAGGTGAGCTATTGTGAGCGCCTGATGTTCGTCTCCCTTTGCTGTCCGTCGTTCCTCAACAAAAGGTTTGTTTACACTCTAACACAAACATTTCTTCATTGATCCTAATCATATGCCTAGAACTTTACGGATGAGTTCGATTATTGGCTTGAGTGGATCAAAACTTCCATCTAGTAATGCCCCCTGATTTAAACAAAGATGTAATATTTAACTATGTTTACACAAGCGTGTCAATTTAAAATCCTATGTACGAGGATATTACAGCCAACACGAAGTAGCATGTGTCCATTTGACTTTTAATCAGTAAGTGTGACCTTGACATTCGTTGTGAAGAACAATGACGCCAAATCATTTCAAAATCATTCAATGCATGAGAAAGTAACAGATTATCAGATACACCAAACCGCCAATAGTTGTCACACCGTCAGCGGACTTGGCAAAACTATTCACTGTTTTCGTGTTGAAGAAAAACACAATTCACTTTCTGAAAGGAACGTTGTGCATGTTCTATCAATTTGTGTTGTGCGACAGGTGCAAACGACGAAGAGGTGTTTCTTTTGCAAGATTCACGTATCGAAGGAAAGATACAATCAGTATTTCAATGCACAAGTAACTATTCCTACAATGTATTCACTTTTATCTAAATAACACTTAAAAGTTTTGCAACTATTGTAAACAACAACGCTCGATGACGGCTTCCAATATTTCTTACTAGCAATCGCACAGAAAGAAGGGTTGTGGAAGTCGTGGTCAACCCGTGACGCAGCGGGCTACGCGTTCCACGCTGTATAAGATATATCTGGCTCAACATTTAAAGGCACGGTGAAATTCTAGTCCAACTAATTGTACGCGCGTCGAGATATTGTGTTATATTTTGTATAGCGAGATTCTGACCCAAAACGAAAATATCTAAAAAATTTGCTCAAGACGTCACTTAAATATTTTGACTAGGTGAAATTCTTGTGGGTCTTATTCATAAGGGAACACGAAAATAACAAATCGTTGTCCGTTCTTACTATGCACAGTGCCTAAGATTTATTGGGATTCACATGGAGTTCTAACTACGTATCATTACGCACAAATCAGTGCAAATAATAGTTTCATACAGGACAGTAGTTTATTAAATGGTTACCAAGAATTATTATACAGCACCATTTATACAGTTATTAATGACACTTTACACACATAAATTATGGTTATATTGTCCATGTACAAAGAAAGAGACAAATCCTAAAAGTTTTTAATCTATCAGTTTATATATAAACTACAATTTCCAAAATAGAGAGAAAAAAAGTAAACTTACCCCGACATCTGGTTATATAGTCACTTGTTACACAAAGCAGGCTAATACAGTACTGTCATCATCTATCAATGAAATGATACAACACAGTTAGATTTCTGGTTTATTCTGCCGCAGTTTCTATCATAAATTCAGCCAAAACTGTTGTGTACTAGGTAAAGTCTCAGCTTATGTGTGTGACTATTCAAAAAGACACAAAGGATAAGTTTTCCAATAACACACCGATATTGTTCTGTATTTTACAGGTAAATTTTACTCAGGTGTGAAATGAATGAATAGCTGAATGGACACTAATCTACCTATGTATCAAGAAGATTTACTGTACACTGTTACAATTTATTAAAATAAAAACAAGAAAAACAGTCAACTTGATCCCCCTCTCCCCAAATAATATTAAGAGTGTAAGTTAGAGCAAATTCCGCTATACATTCCCTTTTTCTTTTACATTTTCCGTATCCATTATCCATTACATCTATTCTCGCGCGTCCAAGTACCCGTGAACAATATCCTAATTCCGGCAGTCCTCCCCTTGGCAACTTTTGCTACCTGAATAATCCCCATTGGCTCCTAGTATAGAAGGCGGGGTATCTATGTCAACATTACCACGTGTGTCAATTGTCAAATTTTAGGCCTGTATTTATTATTGGTTTCAGCGTGCTTAAATGTATTTGACTGCTAAGGAAGTCACTTGTTCATATGGCAAGTCAGTGGATGCTAGGGTAAGTCATAACCTGCTAAGGAAGTCGATTATTCCTAGGGAAGTAAGAGGTTGCTTAAAAGAGGTTGCTAAAAAAGTCACTGGTCACTAGTCCAGGTTGATGGTTACTTAGGAAATCGATAGTTGCTAGGAAAGTCAGTGGTTGCTAGGTAGGTCGCTGGTTGCTATGGAGCTCATTGGAAGCTGTATTCAAGGTCAAGATCACACTTAGGGATCATTAGTTATCGTGTCCATATCTCCTTAACACTTGAAGGTTTTCATGAACTTTTAGGTCAAATGTTCACCTCATCAATATGACGTACAGAACTCTTGTTCCAATCAGCTCAGGGTCAAAGTCAGCTTTAGGGTCATTGTTTTTGGCCAGCTTCATATTTATAAAACCAGGTGAAGGATTTGTACAAATTGTCATTCTACCGAGATGGAATGCAAACTTATTGGGTCAAGGTCATATTTTAAAATATAAAAGATGGTGTATTCGTTAATAGAGTCGTCTAGCCACTAGACTGTTTAATATTCGTACGATGAAGTGCCATATACAGCATATACTCTGAACTATGTATATAAAGTACTGAAAACATTATATAGCTAAAATTTAGTACTAGTTCCACAATGAAACGACGATTACGTACGCGCTGCTACAAAGCTGTGATTGTGTGGAAATATGACATAAGCTCATGCTCGTGTCAGCAAAGCACCAAAACAATTGCCAGGGATATAGCTAAGTTTCCAGCTATAAACGCCTTGGTTTAGCTATAATTCACGTTACTTCCTTCAAGTTCATTGACTAGTCAGCTTTTTCATGCGACTATCACATGTGTCAAGTGTCTTGCACACATCGGAATAAATGCAAATAATTGCAATGACTATTGTGTCGGCTAAATACATGCACACTTTTGTTTTCTGTAGTGCGTATCTTAGTACGTTTTATGGATGTTATATAAAACTAAAGACTGTAATATGTCACATGGTGTTTGATGTATAGATTCCGTGTACCGTTGGTGGGATAGACTAGTATACATATCGCTCCTCTGTTTCTTACTTTTTACATGTTTTTTTGCGGGCCGCAGCATTGGGGTACGAAAAGATGGATGGATAGGTAAGCACTAGATCAAATATATGCGTCTCTCTTCATTTAAAAATTGAGGTACTTCTGAGATGAAAACTGTAGACACAGTCTATTTTTTGGAAATGCTACAGTTGTCGTTTGTAATTGAGTTGTCGTTCGTTTCAAAGAGAAAAGCGCGTTTCACGTTTCAGGCGCCATCGTCGCTGAGAAAAATGGTATTATGATTTCTTTGTTCCCTTATACAGCTTTTGAAATTAAAGTAACGAAGCACATTCGACTAAATGATCTTCGATTGCCTTTTTAATTATATACAATATCATATTACGTTATTTTTTCCCTCCATAATTGTAGTCTGTCTCCGTGATCCCACCCAAATCTAATATTTTTTAAAACTGTTTTCTTCTTTTTTACTATTCATGTTTTGCTTTTAACCATTTTAAAATGTTTAACGGCAAATAATCATAATAATCTTCATTCATGCCAAACTAATAAGAATTATGGTAATGAAAAATTAAGACTTACCAGGAACAGACTATAGAGTATTTCTGGACATACTGTAATTATATTTTTCGATGAAAGTAAAGTTTCGATACTACAGGTCAGTCAGTAGCTGTGGTGTCGTGTCAGGTTTTACTTGTTCAACCAGAATTGGTTACCATGCCTCAACATCAACCATCACCAATTTTCAAAATATTTACATGTCAGTATTGTTTGTGGATCCGCTGTGATACTTTGTATCACAGTTTTTCTTGTTCTATATCAGCCGACGTATCAACGGAAATATAGAGCCACAAAACAAGCACAACACATATTTTTCAAGTTTTTGTGTGTAAAGTTGAACTTATTTCTACTTCGGGGAACCCTGTCCATCACGGATGAAACGTATTGGCCATCCCGACAGTGGAAATAATACAGCATTTGCACATTCTAATTATGTCGACTCAATTTTACGGCCAGCAAAACTTTGCCGCTCTTACTATGTTGTAATCGCCTTACATTATCTACTTTTTAGTATGTATGCTGTTTGTACCTTGAATACTTAGTAAACTTGTTAAATTTAAATAATATTTCCATTCAGAATAATTTTGACTTGTATATTGCAAGTAAGTTAGTTGCTATGATGGAGCTTTTCAATAAAAGTAATAATTACAAAACATGTACATGCATTGAGTTTATAAATGAAGGGTTAAATGTTGTGATTTATACTACACGAACCATCAGACTATTAGTTCCTTTTGATTTACCGCCAATGTAATGGTTGAATTATGTTATTATTGGATATTTTTCAGAATCAAAGGCATAATTCCCTTTGAAATGTGTGCCTGATAACGACTATTTACAGAGGATACATTACTGTTGTAGTTTGTTGTTGTTGGAATGTGTATCCAAGTTTCAACGGAGTGCTAAGAAGCATGTATGTACATGTATATTAGAGCTTTATCGTTGGTACGGGTTTCCAACATGACCAACGCCCCCTGAAGAGATTAGTTTAGGTTTCAGATAGACTTATAAAAGTCTGTTGAGATTGAGAGGTCTTAAAGGTTTTCTCTTTAAGTCTTTTTTTCGTTTTAGAAAGTATCTCTATCAAAAGTTTGTCTCAATCAAATCTCATCTAAAGTGAATGGAAGGAGAAATTGAGAAGATGTTATAAAAATGCCCAGAAAATACAGGAGATAATGGCTCTAACGACTGATGCCAGTCTAAGTTTCGGAGGATAGTGCAAGATACAGAAAGCGCCCCAATTCCATAGACACCCCTGGTTCTTATACATGCCAGGTGTATAGTACCCATACATGGGACCTCGGTTTTTAAGTCTCATCCGCAACCCCGAGATTGCAAGGCTCGTGCTCTACCGATTGTCCTTACCGGAATGACTCGAAGTGCTTTAAAGATACTCTGGTTTGGTAATATATATATCACAATAATTGTTGTTGTATTAGTTTGTTTACATTTAAGATGCTTCCTTTTTAATAATATATTTAATATAAGCATAACTTGTATCAGCTTATTCTGAAATCTTCTGTTTTCCGCCATTCATGTGATGCAGGAACAGCAACTTCATAAGCTGAACAACACTGAAATGAGACATTTTACAGTCTTAAAAATTGTGTTCTTTGTTTTTTAACTGATGTTGATATGATTGAAAAACAGCCAGGCCTTTACATTTTTGTCACACCTATTAAACACTTGTGATTAATACCGATGCATCAACGTTACCTGTTAATATATCACAATGAGTTTTTAAGTATTATTTGTATGGAACGCCACATATATTAACAAAGCAACAGCGTGAACTACTATGATGTATCCTGTAAAACGCATCTGAGCAAATAAGCATTCTCAATTGTAGAACAGTTTTTGATAAGAAGTTTCACTTTTTCCGAAACTTAATTGTTATAGACTATTTCTTTGTTATCCTTTCTTCATTATTCGCTATTCAAAAACGTTTTGGTTTTGGTATTTAAAGACTTTTTGAATTGGCATTTAAATACTTTTTCATTTGCCATTAAAGGCACTTTTTTCTTTTCTAGTAACTATCTGTTACATAGAGTGGTTAATATATAGATATATAAACTTCCAAAGCGGATTCTTAAAAGATGTAATGGCATTTATAAGAACACTGCAGCAGGCTTACGAAGGCTGATGTACGCATCCAGAGAAAGACAGACACGGCGTTTCATATATTATATTGTTGTTTACCACATGCTTTCATTATCTGACACATTGCAAGTTTTCCGGGAGTTCAATTAATTATATTGGATCGTTGTTTGAGTACTGTTAGTTTATAAAATCGAGAGCATCACCGTAATACTTAGGTAATATTTTTTTTAAATGGATATCAGGGCACTTTTCGTTATTGTATATTTACTGTCGCTTGTGTTTCTCGTTCATGGCTCCCAAAAAAAGGGAGTCGTTCACCGGGCAACTTCCTTTATGTGTGATGATTTTAAAGTCTTAGACAACATGACTTGGTGGTAAGTTCAAACTATTGGCTTCGAAGCATGAAATTTATCTGTTTTTCTCTTTATTTCTGATGCTTAGCAACACGTTCACAATCAGTTTATGAATGCCCCAAATAGTGTAATTTTTAATTTGTTTTTCGTTGGTAAAACATTGTCTTCGCTATTACACCAAATGTATGCTAGCTATCACCAAAGATAAAAACGTAAGACTTATTTTTTTAAATAAATATTTTGACATGACCGATAATTCAGCAATTACAGGTGTTCTGATCCAGGTCACAAGTCAACCCGCGGAAAGTTTATTGTGAAATAACATAATGATTACCATTATTACATTAATGTAGAAAAAATTACGCCACAACAAAGATCGAAAGCAAGAGTTGATTAGCACACAACAACAGTTTTCATACCACACCGGCGTTTTTAAAACAAGGTTTGAAACCATCAAAATATCAAGACCCTTTCATTCGTCCCCCTTTTGTTGTTTTAACTTGAATTTGTAAAGCGTAATAGTTATACATGTTTTATTTCATAGTAGATCAATATTCAATATTCAATGCTTGCAAAATAGATTAGTATTATTCGTGAAATTAACATGAAGGGTGAAGTATAATGTGAATATTTGGTTCGTACATGGGTAGTATACGTGCCCACAGGCCCTGGTCCAGTTCTATATAAATCTTTTATTGGCATATTTTATATTCAAAACATGTTTTACCTACTATTTATACGTTATTGTGTTTAAAAAAACACATCGATTTTTTTTGTTCACTGGTTCATATAATATACATGTATAAAGGTATACAACGCGAACGTAACGCTATGGGAGCTTATTCGGCAAACTTGTAGAACATTTGAAAATCGGAGTTGATACGTTTGCAGCCTTTACACAAAAAATTATACATAGTGGACATTTAAAGTCTTCCATAAAAAGTACATTGACCACATAAATACCTTTGAAATACGCAGCACAAGTCTCTGCGAACGGTTTGTTTCATTTAACACTGACGATGTCAACATTTGAAGACATTTTGACACGAGAGGTGATACACATCAGGAGTATGTTCGCTTACCGGACTTGAGGTAGGTATCAATTCACTAGATCGCTCCATATACTGTCGAGTTATGCTGTAGGTTGCTATACATATCAAAATAACATCAAGGTAGTAATCGCTGTTATTCGGTAATTGTATCAAATGGTAAACAGTGAATTATGATCTTCGACGTTCATGTAGTAGTATACCTCCGGTAGCTATAGTTTTCACTATTATTTTTTCATCTAGATTCCTTAAAAGCCCAGCTGACTCTGTATTTTCTACCCATTTTCTTCATTTTCATTTTCGGCCTGGGGACTAAAAGTCCCCAAGGCCTAAGTTAGCATACCACATTTCAAACACTGCAGACAATTCACTGTGCTATGTGCGAATAACAACTGTAAACATGCGCTATGGGAAAGTAGTGCAAGTTAGACAAGATCAGTCTTCTATTTGAATGCCGCATACGAAAAGAACATATTATAAAAACATAAATAAAAACAGTACATACAATTTTAAATGATTGCAGAAAGGTCCTTAGCTTACGGGCTCTATTACACAATTTTTTCATAGACTTTGGTTTAGAAATTACTGCGCTGTTAGCTGATTACGGAAGATAATCATATGCATATCACGGAAAAGTATGGATATTTACTCTATATAAGAATTTGTAGTTTGATATTCAAATTGCTGAATCAGGTGTTATTTCATAGATTACTTTATTATTTACGAACGATTACATAATTATATATATACCCAAAAATAAATTTGTTTTAAAATATATATATAATGTACGTACATTTCCGAGAGGGAAGTCACGGGAGCAAAATCACCCGTAATTTATCGAGGCTGACCTTAGCAGCATCATGTTTGTCTATATAAACTGTTAGTTCACTTCATCACTTGTTATCCCGACCACCTCTAACAAGCTAAGCAAGAATCATTTGTAGTTTTCCCTGTTATATGCATTGTACAGTAATGTATTTATATTTCATTTCTGTTTCAGGGTCTTGTCATTGGACCACAATAATTTTCGATCCACATCGTCTCGCTTGAAGTTGAACAAAGCGCAGATCGAATTATTTTTATTAGTCTCTCA
>JAUMHA010413721.1:0-10641 GCA_032359765.1 Saxidomus gigantea
CTATATACACATGTATATAGGTCCGTGATTATAACAGTCCTGTAATTTTTATTAACTGAGAATTGGAAATTTAACAACTTTTAACGGGTAAATCAACTTAAGAAATGAAGGATTGTTTAGAATTGAGGGGTAGTTCGGTTTTTAAACCTGGACCTTTCTGATTGTAGTTTATGCAAAATAGTGAGCAAATTAAAAACCAATATTCATACAGTTACAAAAACGTCCATGGTATGCTAGGAGAATCTTTAATCTGTGTTTGTCACCTCTGGCAATAAAACCACCATGCCAATTTACAAGGACATTATGACACGCGCTTTAAGACTACAATTTATTGTAAAACTGTTGTTTCTAGATGTACATATAAATAAAGAAGCAGATACAGTTCTTCACTTTTAAGTTTTCGAAGGGCGCTTTTGCCTTTACTTGATTAGTTTATACCCTCAGAGTATACTCTTTTTGGTCAAGTTAGTGTATCAAAACTGTGTAGCATAGGAAACTGTGACTATTTTAACCGTTATTTGGAAACAAATCAAGGGTATTTGTTATAAAAAATAATTATTTGCTGTTTATTTGTTGTACACGAGGATTTTTGCATTAATGTCTTATACTAAATATAGCTAAATTTCTGACTTATTACGATCGCAACTCCAATACATGAACAACAAATAGCAAAATCGTTATCAATAAACAAAGTGTAGGTAATAAGTGACTTTTTGGTGACAAGGGAAACAATCGATTTTCCCAAAGGCCTTATAAGCAGGGGACCATACAATCAATTGACCATGATCAAAATATAGGTTTCACAGCTGTGTACTCGTTCAAAAGAATTCAGTATTGTCTTCAACTATGTATAATAATCTCAAATAATTTTATCGTAAAAATATTCATGAATAATTCTTTTTTTATATAGATTTTTAAGTTTGGAATTTACAAAAAGATACAAGCTGAACCTGTCCCAGCAGACTGTTTGGACTATTACAATCATGGCTATCGTCATGACGGCATCTATCAAATTCAGCCGGAAGTAGGCGATGCAGTGGAAACATGGTGTGATATGCTAAATGGAGGCTGGACAGTGATACAGCGTAGACAAGACGGATCAGAGGATTTCTACCGGACATTTATAGAATATGTGAACGGATTCGGTAATAGGTACGGCGAATACTGGTTGGGTCTTGAATATATACATAAGCTCACACTTGCATCTAATACCCTTCGTATAGATATGGAGGCTTTTGAAGATGCGGATCCAACTTCTGGATATGTGGAATATTCAACCTTTCATATTGACAGTGCAGACACAGCTTACGTTCTACATGTTGATGGATATAGCGGCGACTGTAGGGATAGCCTTATCTCTCGTCATAACGGCAGACCGTTCTCGGCAAAAGACAACGGCACAGGCTGTGCACAATCTTATAAGGGAGCGTGGTGGTACGGAATATCAGGATCAGGATGTCACCAGAGTAACCTGAATGGTGAATACCTTAGTGGCTATCATACCACATTTGCTAATGGAGTAATTTGGAAATACTGCTGGGGATATTATTATTCCTTGAAAATTACTGTCATGAAGATAAGGCGAAATGTTTGAAATTTTGACTATTTGTGATTGCACGGATTTCCAACTTGGAACTTTCCATTAGAAGCAAAGTTCTCTGTTTTTGCGGATATATCCGTTATCATCTGTATGGTCTGAACTAGCAGCTTCTGTCCCGTCCTCAATAGTGTTTTCAATTCTTATTGAAGAATAGCGTAAGAACCAGCATTTGTCATGCTATTCTCAATATCTAATACTTGTTCGGATTTTTTCAATTGTGCGATGTGCCAAATATTGCACATTTCCCTTTCTTCGCAGCGACGAACGTGATGAATATAAAAACTAAGAAGATAGACGAAACATTTTTTAATTTACCAAGCATGCAAGGGATTATGGGCAGACCTATAAGTCCGCATAATCCCATCGAACTTGAAAGGTGTAAATAGAGTTTCATTGTGATAACATTCATTGCACTGTTTTATACACAATTTAATAAAGTCTATAATATAATTGTAACAAACATTTGTACTTTTTAGGCATTGACAACTCTATAACGCTGAATATTTATACCGAGGTTACCGTCAGGAAACATGTCCTCAACAAGGATACACAACGCTTACAAAGTTGTCTGATCTGTTTATTCCTGTTGGGAAAGTCGTATATCATGATGTTATTTACCTGTTTAATTCATTGATACCGTTGTCAAGTACATACTACTATGAACTTAGACAATTTCAGATATTTTTTCTGTTACATCATTATGTTTTGTTCTGGGAGGGAGCACAGTCCTGGAACGTTATGAGACTTTCCGTACACTAGACTGTCAAATATTTATGAACACTGGTAAACTGGTAGAAATTGTAAACCATCGCATACATGTATCATGCTATTGTATAATTTACTGATATCATTAGCTTTATGTACTGTAACTTTTAAAGACCCAAGAACCCATTTTTGACATTTTGTAGAGTTTGGCTTCTTTACAGACGGTTAAGTATATCATTATATTATTGCGCATGTTTTTGATCTGCCACGTAACAATATTCCAAAATACACAGTGTCTTGTGTAACTAGGAACTGTACCATTGCCTTTTTCGAAACTGTTCCTTTTACTTTCAATTTGGCTGAACTTATTTTCTTATATCTTTATATATTGATGTTAAGTAGTCAGGCTGAACACTTTTTCTGATTTTGCTGTGTGTTTTTGTGCCCCTAGTGAAGATATGTCGGATAAAAATGAGATGAAAAGTTAAGTTAGTATATCAGTATTGACAGAGACTCATAATGATCAATGCATGATCTCAGTGCAATATAATGTAAAACATATTCATGTAAACAATTTGCCATTTTACTAATATACTGGTACCGTTCATACGAAGCAAGTCAAATTAAATGCTTGAAACCATGCTGTCAATAAGCTGCTAATTCATGACACTTGTCCAGTCGGGAGGTACGTAGCAGTATACGTGTCAATTAAACAAAATAGTCAATTTGGCAGTTGAATGTCATTTGCAAATGAGAGGAAAAAGTCAAACTGGTTCCGGATGGCGATGTTGGTTCGGCGCTTGTTGTTAACTGCATTTTAAAATTAGTTGAATGTTATTATACAAGTACATTTATGATGATCTTACGGGTTTGCGAATAGTTCAGTTTTTTATTTGTCATCGATAAACAATCTTTTCACTTGCGTTTTTTTCCTGTGTGTATTTATATCTGGTATTCTTCTCTTTATGTAATTGGATTTGTAGGGACTACATATAGTAAAGGTACTATATATACTGCATCGTAGTTAGATTAGCTTCAAAATACATGTCCATATAATGCCGTAAACAATCACGAGTCCAAATAAAACTTACAACAACGTCAAATATTATACTGGCGATATCGAGGAGATTTGCTTTAGAAAAGAAAATTATCTACAGAATGTCCTAGCCATTTTAATACTTTCTTGATTTTCTACAGTTATGACATTTAATAAACCCGTTTGACTTAGGAGCCCTCCCTGTAGATCACCGTAGCGGTAACGACTCATTAATAAACAATTATTGAAAACTCTTTTATTTGGAGAAGTACTTTGTATGCTTTAACCTTAATAATTGGTCAATATGTAAGCACAATCAATACATAACAAACTTCCAAAACGAAAATTATTAAGATATAGTGACAAAGAAAACACAACATATAAGATCTTTTCAGTAAATAAGAATTTTATTTCTTACAATGTTAGAATCTAGTCTTATTTATTTTGATGTTTTTCGTGCTAGAATTTATTCTATAAACTTTATTTTTCAAGACAATAGATAAGTCTTAAGCCAAATGGATTTAATTTTGATTGATGAATTGTAGGTTTTGGTGTGATACATTGAAATCATGTTATAATCTCACCGAGTTGGTACCAACAGTACTATTTTCAGTTGTGGCGCAGCCACCGAAACATATAACTACGGTTTTACTTTAACGTTGATGGTGAATGATTAAAGACAGGAAAGAGATCGTCAATCATGGCGAAGTGTTGTATATGTCTGGTAAAAGAAATTTAAATTTTCAGACAAGCTTCGTTAGAAAAGGCGTAAACAATGAATTTAGTAGTTATGACATTTGCGCACATGTATTACTCTTTCGACATTTTTCGATTTGTGTTCATTGTATTGTGTAAGCAACTTTTCATATTCTTAATGTCTGTCACAGGAAGCAGTTGCATAACGTTATTCAAGTTAATAGTTAAATAAATGCAACTTAAGTGCTTTAAAAGTTGCTACATTTGATTGATTATGAAATGCTCTGTAATAATCTTTGACCACTAGTTTTATTAAAGACTTACATAGCAAAATATACTTGTAATGATTATCAGTAATCGAATTGTTTGGTTTACAATGATGACACTTGTTCACCTCAACAAAACATTGTAAACATACGTTTGTTGTAACGTATAACTTCAAATGCAAATACATAAGCTTTCCTGTCTATGGTTGTTTTACATAATAAGTTTTAGAGAGTATCATTGAATATTGTCCTTACCACAATTGAGTGATGTGATTTAATATCAGAAAAATAGCTATCAGGTATCAAACTACTTCGTCATGATTGAAAGCCACCCTGGTTACTTTGTTTGAGTTTGTGTTTTCTTTATATCAGCGTTAACGATTACTTGACTAGGTTGGCATTCAGTCTTTACATTCACATTTTTTCATTCTTTGCATTCTTTGTTTCTTCTAGTTTGTGATTATCTGCCCGCTTACTTCCTACGAAATGTAGCTGACCGGGCCCTGTTAGAAGAGCGAACGAGCAAATGTTGTTTGTACCTGTCTACTTAGAGATGTTAAAGACTACTGATTGAATAACAAACGGTGATTAAAGATGGGATTGGAAAATGTTTGATGGCCGCTGAATGTAACAATTTGTTTCAAAAAATTAAATTATGTTATAAAATGTTGCAGGCAATAGCGTCTACTTAATTTAGTTATTTCCCCCATAGGAATGGTCTACCTCCGTCCGTCCGGAACATTCGTATCAACTATGCATTTTCTAAACACCATGAACAGGATTTTCATATAGCTTTTGTTAAATGTTCATCTTAACAAGACAAAGAGATGAGCTCATGCCAGAACCCCGTCCGCTAAACGCCAATGCCACACTTGTAGCGCATTGGTGTTTCATGTCTGCTCTGTAACTCCTTATCTCTTCGAAAGATTTTCAGATAACTTTGGTCAAACGTTCATCTTATTATTTCGACGAGTGGAATTCATGTCACAATATTGCCCACTCAATGGTGAGACCAAGTAGGGTTCATTTGTTTTTTGTGTCCGCTCAGTGTCTCTTAAACTCTTTGCAAATGGTCATTCTTAGTATCAATGATTATCATATAACATTTGTTTGTACTGGTATATAAAGTGTTGACACAGTCTGTGGTTTTATGAGATAAGCGTTCGTTTATCGCAAATATTTATGACTTATAAGGACGAAACAATTTCAAAACGCTGAAACAATTAGTTTCGGCATTAAAATTTAACATTTTAATTAAAAAGTTTTGTGCGATGTGTTTTCTCAAAGGGTGTGATACTGATTTAGTCATTAGTATTGAAATCCGACGGGGATTATATTCAATTACTTTTCTTTTTAAAGCGAGATTTTTAATATTAGCAATTTCATCTTTGCAAAGAATACCTTTAAATAATTAAAACAAATCAGATGTAGGCCATCGGTTCGCTGAAGCAATGTGTTTAAGTAACAGCCTGTGTCGGCGTATCCCATTAACAGTTATATTTAATATTTATGTGAGTTTGTTTATAAGTTTATGGATAAATGTATTTCAGAATAGGTTTATATATACAATACAATGACCACCTTACAAACGGATTTGTCACCTGAGCAATGGATGAGCAGTGATAAACAATCTCTTTTCCCTAGTTTATTGTTTTATCATGACAGATTTTGTTTCTATGATTCGGCTTGGTCATTAGACTTGGTCAATATCCAAGCCTAATTTAAATGATTTCTCTAATCAAGGATTGGAGACGTGTATGTAACTTTTGTATTTTTAAACCACATTTGTCTGTTTTATAGGAACATATTGAGACATATCATTTCCAACAAGCATGCAGTTCCACCAGATATTTCTATGAATAATACACTTTATTTTATGTTTCCAATGAATTATAGAGTTTTCGCAGTGAAATAAAAGTGATAATCCACAGTTTTGAAACAGTTGATTACCATTTTTATTTTCACTGTTTTTGCAATCTTTAGCCCGGATTTACGTCTGCGCTGCGCCTCTCGTGAAAATATTACTATCGGTGCCCACTGGGTGAAAATATAAGGTGATATTACACCAAAACCAACAATTATCCTCTATTTCTATGACTAATAAACCCTTGAACACTAACATAGTCTGAGTAATCACATTGTGTTTTTTGCAAGCCTACAATACAATACCGTTTTTAAAATATCATTAAACTCTGCACTGTGTTTGAAATTGAATCTTCTAAAATTTCACCTTTTCCCCTATGAAAAAAACATGTAGGCGATTGTATTTGATACTTCAACGCGATTTCTTGAATCGTGTAAATAATTGAGCCATTTATTTGGCCAATATTGATAATTGCCAAAGAAGAATCCTCCATTGTACATTGAAAATACATACTCATGTAGTGTAAACATATTGTGCATTTGTAAATCATTTACAATGTCAACGGAATTCAGCACTTATAATATGAAATTATACATGAGCCAGTGATAATAGTAGATGTAATGATTCGTCAAAAATGCATCGAAATATACCGGTATGGACATATACAGTGACGTTTTTCTTCGGTATGTAAAAAATATGTCACAAGTGTATACAATGTATTCGAAAACAATGTCCAATATTCTGCGGAATTTATTTCTATGGATCTCTTTTTGACCCAGAAATATTCTCACCGTAGAAAGAACGACTTATACGGTATTTCAGACATATGAATATGTAAAGATAAATTTTCTCTAATTTCACGCTCAAATGCCCAAGTTGATTTGTATCAGAAAGCTTTTGAACTCATACGTATTGATATACTAATGCGTACTTGCAGTGCAGGTGACAGTCTCTTGTACTAAACGTAAGGCACTAAAATTGTGCGCAGAAAGGCATCTCCTTAATTAAATGGTAACAGGAAGCGATTGGTTAGCTCTTCGCTCATCACAGAAAATATGGAATTCCAAGTATATCAAATAATTTCTTTGATATCTTTAATTGGAGTTTTAAAATGTGACAACTGGTCATTGAGACAAACAAATGCCCAGTTCGAGTCCACATATATTAGCGGACCACGAAACGGCTCGATCATTTTTAAGACATTTTTAGCTAGCTCGCAATTGGAATGCGCATCGGCTTGCGATAATTTGAGCAGCGCTTCTCTTTACTACCTAGAAAGTGACAAAACTTGTAGTTGCAACAATGGCACAGACGACGACATGGCGGCTACAACAGAGGACACCGGTGTGCGATACGCTTGGAAAATACAAAATGTAAAGGTATGGACATTGCTTCTTATCACGATAAAGAACATATCGAAAGTGTTTTAACTGTCTTTTGCATTAACTGAAGGAAAACTTTGTTGTTTTTTTTCGTCAAATAGCAGCGATTAATCGGTTTTGATGTTTGGTTTGCGGCAGCTGAGTCAATGCCAGGTATTAGGGAAAAAGGGAATCATTTATCTCGTGTTACAATGTTATCATATTTTAGCGAGCTAAATTATCTGTCTCGGGTTTATTTTTTATTCTTACATCATTAAACGTCCAATAGATGAATAAATGATAGAAATAAAGAGTGTCGCTTAGAAATTAATTGCACTTGAAACGAGTGTAAAAGTAGTAAATTTGTTTATGCGACATATGTTCAATCAGATAATTTTATGAGCTACCTTCAAACAATAATCTCGTTTAGTGTGCTTCTATTGCTAATTTGTTTGTTCTGTATGACGGAATATAAGATTAAACATTTTTTATGTATGAAATATTGTAAGTACGTCTTACTGCATGCCATATTAACACCATGATATTTTGTAAATTTTGACAGTACTGACAGTATTATTACCAGAGAAATGGGAAATTTTATAACAAAACTGACATATCTCTTTAACAAGAACTACCGTTAAAAAAGATATTTGGCGCAATTTTAGTACATATATATAGGTACGTGGATTAATGAAGAAATTTGTAAATATCGTTTTACAAATCAGGTAAAATGACCAAAAGTGACCGAAAAACAAATACGGCCGACCGAAGAAAGTTGTTTTTCTAAAGATAATAATATATCGCTAGTACTAATTGATTATTCCCTAGTTACAAATTCCTTCATTTATTTAAAACTTAAAATGTAAATTATACATTATCTTTTGATAAAAAAGTTGTTTTCGGTCCCTTTTCAGTCTTTTCCTGTTGTTTTCGGTCATTCTTTGCACCCGGTATTATCCAATCAGAAGATGCCTTACAGCGTAAATTTCTCATTTTAAAAATGTTATACATTCTACTCGTCATTTTATTGACGGTTGAAGAGTTCCAAACTTCCGGTCAAACGCTGGGCCTAAAATAACGAAGATAAAATATAATCATTTGTCTGATAAGACCAATCTGCATATTTAGTCTAAGAAAGATAATTATGGTTTTCGTAGTGAAAGAATACGAACATCCAACATTTATTTGATGATGTATTTTAATATTTTTAAATGTAAATGTAGCTGATGTTGTTTATAAGATAAAATAAGTTTAGTTTTAGAAATACTGCTCACAATTTTAAATGCCAAATAAAAGAGTAAAGCAACTTCAAGTACCAGTTTTCATTTGATTGTATATATGTTTTGAAAGGCTGAAACAGTTGCAATTTATGAAATCCAAAATAATAATAACAAGAGGGCCAAGATGGCCCTATATCGCTCACCTGGGACTTATGACAATATGTGACCCTGTGACTTAGTTTTTGACCTTAGATGACCCATGTTCGAACTCGACCTAGATTTCACCAAGGTCATCATAATGACCAAGTTCATGAAGATCCAATGCAAAATATAACCTCTATTGCATACACAAGGTTTTTCTATGATTTGACCCTGTGACCTAGTTTTAGACCTCAGATAACCCATGTTCGAACTCGACCTAGATTTTATCAAGGCAATCATACTGACAAAGTTCCATAAAGATCCGATGAAATATGCAACCTCTAATTCATACACAAGGTTTTTTCTATGATTTGACCCTGTGACCTAGTATTTGATCCAAGATAAACCAGGTTCGAACTTGACCTAGATTTCATCAAGTCAATCATACTAACCAAGTTTCATGAAAGTCCAATGAAAAATGCAACCTCTATTGCATACACAAGGTTTTTCTATGATTTGACCCCATGACCTTGTTTTTGACCCTACATAACCCATGCTCGAACTCAACCTAGATTTTATCAAGGCAATTATACTTACTAAGTTTCATGAAAATACAATGAAAAATACAACCTCTATTGCATACACAAGGTTTTTCTATGATTTGACCCTGTGACCTAGTTTTTGACCCCAGATGACCCATGTTCGAACTCGACCTAGATTTCATCAAGGTAGTCATTCTGACCAGTTTCATGAAGATCCAGTGAAAAATGCAGCCTCTATTGCATACACAAGGTTAAGTGTGGACAGACAGACGACAGACAGACGACGGACACCAGGCGATCACAATAGCTCACCTTTGAGCACTTCGCGCTCAGGTGAGCTAAAAATGCTGGTTAACAAATAATGTAATATCAGCGGTCACCACCACTGAAATACTGTGTTATATCAGTGAAAAATAGAGTGATGATTTAGATTTCATATCAGTCACAGTGTGGGAGATATAGGTCTGCCGAAACTACTTTTTTAAGTAGCGCTTGTACATAATTTTGCTTTTGTTTTAATAGTTTTTTGTACAACTGTTTTACATAACATCCAAATTTCCTTGGACTTTAGGTGATTGACTGGACATAAAGACAACATTTATCATCTTTCCCTCGAGATCTTTTCGCGTTTCACAATCTTCTGTGTAAGAAAGTGATCGCCCTTGGAATGCATTTGTCTTCGATAAAACGAATGAGACTTTTTTTCAAACTATTTGTGATATTTATTATCGCATTCGAGCCTTTGTAAGCTTTAAATGAATACACTTTTAAAGAATAACAATAGAACTAATGAAGGCCGAACTACCTCATTTAGAGTGGAAACACGAATGAGTGGTAAATATGCACAAATTACACTACGAGTGGTAACAAACTTATATCAATTATACATGTATATAGACACAGTAATAGAACTGATTAGTCCCCCCTTTTTCTTTTTACAGATCTTTCGGTTTGAAAGTTACGAGAGGGTAGAAGCTGAACCTGCCCCAATAGACTGTTTAGTCTTTTACAATAATGGTTACCGTAAAGATGGCGTCTATAAAATTCAACCGGACGTTGGCGATGCAGTGGACACGTGGTGTGATATGATAAATGGAGGCTGGACAGTCATACAGCATAGACAAGACGGATCGGAGGATTTTTACCGGTCATTTATAGAATATGTGAACGGATTCGGTAAAAGGTACGGCGAATACTGGTTGGGTCTTGA
>JAUMHA010413766.1:0-10641 GCA_032359765.1 Saxidomus gigantea
CAAGTATTTCAATCAAGATGGTTACAGTTAGTTAAGCATTTTCGTCATATGATCATTTATTGGTTTATGATACTCTTTATGTTTTGTAATTAAGAACAATAGTTGTCATTTGTCTATTGAACTACCGAGACTATTGAACGTAACCATAAAACTATTTGTGATTATTTAGGCACATGGATGTATTGTAATAGCCGAACCGTTATGAAAGAAAACGCGAGATATATAAAAAGGGTATTTTAGAGGCACTCAAACGCAATCGTAATTATATGCCAGATACATTTGTAGTACAAATCTATGTGATCTTGCACAGTTATTAGACACTATCATAAAAGCGGGAATATATACAAGTAAATTCCTGGTGTAACTTCTCGAGTTTTAGACAATCAGTGCATGTGAACATTAGACCAAACGGTCGCATTTCTGATTGCGACAACGACGCAAATAATTTTTAAAATGCGTGCATCTGTAGCAAATGGTAAAACAACGTCTTTAACACAGAGTATTTTTATCAAATGAAGATTTTACATATCAAGGGAGACAACAAAGTTTACAAATGGAAAGAAGCACAGCTTGATTTAATTATACATATGACAAAAGGAACAAAGAGAATACATATATGTTTTGCTCTGGTATTCCAGTTTAGTTGATTGAAATGTGAGAAGGAAACTGATAATGACATATGTCCTAGGAATACATTGTCTGAAAAGACCATTTAAGAATTGCTTCCAAAACTACTTTTAATATAAAATCGTACATTTGCTACAGTACGAAAAATGTTTTACGGTTTATAATTGTATAGAATTTAAAATTATTCAGGCGGTTCAACCCTTGATTGAATGTCTTTCTGTATTATTAATTCGATGATACGAAACATACTGATTTTATTAGGCAGAACAAAGTAAAATGCAGAGAATCTAAAGTGCCACATTACAGTATCAAATGTACAAAATTAAGATAATAATGTATCAAATGGAGTTGTACGTGGAGACTAAGATACCTGTTTTAAAACAAGTCTAAATACCCTCAGAGCTCTTTCTCTTTGTTGATATAACAGCGTCGTTTAGATTAAGATTTTTTAACTACAACTTCAATATCAAAATAAAGCATGATTTATTTACCTTCTTTTATTCTTCTTTATATTCTTAATCATTTAACAAAGAAAATTTATTGTTTTTCGGAATGGTCAATTGTGAATACGTACAGAGTTTGAAATATAGTCAGGAATCAAGAATACGGAATAAAACAAAATTAGAAAAGTTTTTAATTAAATTGAAACGCTAAAACTTCTTTTCTTGAAATATAAGGTACCAAAAGGAAACATTGAAACAGATGACAAAAGAAACCTCACAAACTTCACAATTTATAAATCGGATAAAAAAACCGGTGCAACAAAAATTTGAAGCAAAATATATTAGAAATACTGTTCAGGAGTCTTATTCCAGTAGCATCTTAAGTCAAATCTTAAGATATTCCTTAAACTTAACAATTTCCTTAAGAGGATAACTTAAAAAGGAGAATGTGCATTGCAACATGTTGAACATTTATTAAATCTTCCTTGACCATTTTCTATAATGAAGATGAAATTACACACAATCATTCATTTTTGAGCGAATTATAACACTTAAGAATGTTGGCCTTCAGTTATAATACTTAAGAAATCACTTAAGATGCTACTGGAATACGACCCCAGAACATATAGCAAAAAACTTCAATTATTGATATCAGAACGGAAATGGGAAGATTTATTTAGCAAAACGTTTCTAACGAATAAAATATGGAGCAGCATTTACATAGAAACAAAATGGCATATTTGGAAAAGCAGGATACATTAAAACATCAGAAAAGGCACTTAAATAAAAAATATACTTACCCCATGATACAAAATGCGGTATTAATGAGTTTGAATGGAAAAAAGACAAATCTAACATGTCAGTACTTAAGAAAATTTTGAATAGTTGTTTTGCGTGTAAAGGGGAGCATTTTAATTCGTACTATTTAAAACAAGAAAAACAGTGCTACAAAGTATCACAGCGGGCCCACAAACAAAACTGACATGTAAATATTTTGGATTGGTGATGGTTGATGTTGAGGCATGGCCCCAAAAGAATTCAAGGAGACCAATTCTGGTTGAACACGCAGAAACTGACACGACACCACATCTACTGACAGACCTGTAGTATCGAAACATTACTGTTACATGTATCGAATAATATGAATCTATTTATTTAAGATTTGTAAACAAATGTTTACCCCTGTTGTCTAAAACCTAGAATATATACATGTATCATGAAAAATTACATACATTCCTATTTTATCTGCAAAGTTTTCTGTCTTTAAGATGGCGACTCAAGCCACGTAGGCAGTTTTTATTGTTCGTCAAGCACAATTTCCTTTAGTGTTCGTAAAAAAGCACATCGCCATATTTTGTCTGTCTGCATTTACAATCAACTGCTTAACTTATATCTTAAGCAAATACCTATCCGGAGTAGACCTGATGTCAGGTATGATACTTAAGGTATTCAGCCCATAACGGTCAATTGTTCAATTGTTATTTTCATTAACAATATTCTTTCATTGATTCATATTCAAATTAATTTTAAAAGAAAGTTACCGTCTGATTTAAAAGATGTATGGACTTTTATTCCCCTAGCCCCTTTTGTAAATAGCTAACTGAACGTTATACCAGAAAGAATAATTTGTCAATATTCAGTAACCATTATATTACAATTTAACATTATTTTGGTAATAAAGTATTCAGTATACACTGTAGAAATACAGTAAAACACATTCACTTATGAGCCTGCCCAAATGATAGTGATGTATATGATAGTAAAGTTTAAAACAATGAATGATGAACTTAAACCGTCTAAATTTTTAATTTTAGTATTCTTAAACCTCCAGAAGTCTTAATTTTCAATGCCATTATCCTAATTAGTTTTACATGTACATGAATGAAGATTTTTATGATTGTTAAAAATAGTTAAAGAGCTGAAAAGGATAATTAAAACAGAAGAAAAATTTGGGTCTGTATGGGATTTGAACACCATCCGTAAAAACACAACGCAGACGCCTTAACCACTACACTATGGAGACCGACTACTATGATAAAGGAAAAAAAAGCTTATAATAAGAGACGCATCCGAATAAAGAACAACTCTTGCGTTTCCAGAAAAATAGACTGTGTCTACATTTTTCAGCTCAGAAGTACCTCAAAATTTCAGGGAAGAGAGACGCATAATATTCCATCTAGTGCTTAAGTGTCCATGCATCATTTGCTCATCCTGTAGTAAATATAGCGGGCCGATTCTGCGGGCCGAAATAATATAATGTTATTAATCAAGTGATTTCATATTGGCCTTGTTATTTGTCCGAGGGTGGTCGTATTGGCCCAAGGCCAATATGAAATCACTTTATTAATGATAATTTTATCATTCAACTTTACAATATTGTCTAAAAAAACAAACAAGAATAAAGTGAAAATCGCATTTTCGCACAAGCAAGAAGAATAAGTGCAAGTACAGGATGGGGCTGAGAAAATGCAAATCAACTTTTTCTCGAATTTTAATTCAAAACTGCTATAGATGGATAGAAAATGATCTAACTAAGAAACTCAATACCAATAACCCTATGTTTATTTCAAAAACAAAAAAATTACAGTCATTTTCGATAACCCTATGTGCGATAAGATTTTCCATCCTGCTAAAAATAGAGATTTTTCTGTCCGGTAAGTGAGAAATAAATGTTCTTGTAACAATAACAATGTTATTTCTATTTAACTTTGTAAAATAAGACATCAGCAGGAGTCGAAAAAAGTCTGCATATCAACTGAAACAAAATGGCGTCGTTTAAAAAAATCTAACGGAAGTGACTTCTCCGTATTGGCCCTCTCTTTTAAACCAATCAGAATGCTTGAATTCCATATTGGCCCTGCTTTTTCGTATTGGCCCTGCTTTTCTCATATTGGCTCAGTTATGCTTTGTATTAGCTCTACTTGTTTCATGTCATGTGCGCAATTGATCTAATACAGTGTGTAATATTGTAAAGTTGAATAATAATGGAATCTTCACTCTTATTGACTTGCGTTTTCGTTTCATGCACGGGATTATCACGAATGACACATGTGTTATAATCAGTTAAAGTTTCAGTAATCGATACTATTCTTAAGTGTTTGTGTCTTCACCATGTTAATCATGTGTTCTTTTGCAGATGTATATATGTACGTATATGTATATGTATTTATTATGTAAGGTGAATAAGGGATCCTCCCCGACCATTGCTTAGCTAATATGTCGGGGAAAATAAAGTGGTTATCCTAGTTCGTGTCCTAAAAAGTGAATAGAAATACTGTACTTTCCAGTCATTGTGCACAATTTCTACGTATATTTATTGTAGTTCAGGGTAATAAAGCAATTGCATTTTTTATGTTCTGATGTGTCTTACACAAATAATCAAGCCTAGTTTCTGCTTATGAAATGTCATAGTGTTTATTTCTATCTGTTTTGTCATAAACACAACAACAACAAACAGAAATAAAACAATTGCTGGAAACGTATGTTGAACTCACGTAAGGCAAACACAACACTATCGTGAACACTTTCATTTTCGAATCTACGTTTTAATACGATTTATAAGGAAATCAATCGCTTCATATCAACATTAATTTGTCACATTTCGTTCTAACTCTACCTGTCTAATAGTATATAGCCGAATCGTTATCATCTAACATAACTAATAATTGTCTTGCGGATGAGACCTTAAACCGATGTCTCGTGTATATGTGTTATACACAAAACATGTAAAAGAACCAAGGTGGGACGCACTTTCCCCGCAAAACCTAAAATAACTTATATCGTCAGGAAAGTTGATCATATGGTTTATCCTGTACCAACGATACTTTAAAATACATTCAGTCAATATCAAAGATCATTTATGTTTATCATTTCACTCGATGTAAAGCATAACTATTGTGCCATACAATTTACGTTAAACACATTCTAAAACTGGTTGCAAATTAAGATTTATGTTATTTATTTAAGTTTAATTTATTCTGTTCAGAAATTGATTATTTTGTTACAATGTAATTGATTTCTATAATAAAATCTGGTCAGTAAAAAAACATAAATCGTCTTCTTTATCATTTACTTTAAAATAAGCATCTCTGTCAAATTTATCAGAAAACCTCTGCGGCGTAGTTGATGCCTTCCATTAAAATTATTCTTGTTCATTATATGAGTACTATGATGAGTGTTGAGAAACAAATTGCAATGCATAACACTTATAGTACGTATATACTTTGAATTATAATTATCATTGGTTATACATATATAATAAACATTATTTGCATTTATTCAAACACAAAACTTAGACTTACCTGTAAATTCACATGTTATTACGTTATTCCTTACAAACTTGAAAATAAACACTTGAAAACAAAATGCAACAAAGATCCATTTTTGATGAACATATGTAAATAGACAGAGCTAACACAACCAACTATTTAATATGTATGATGTTTATAATTGTAAACGTTTATCATATGTGCAGAATCTGTCCTTTATACAATTTAAAATTATGTGTATTAAGTTTCCTTTTAATACATTAGAACACACTGGAGCAGAACCAGGTAAAAATTCTTTTCTAATAAGGATGTGTTGGTATCTATTACTTTCAAGGTAAATAAAGCATTTCTCTTAATAACATGGCAGTTTGCACAAGTACAATACGGCTTTGATATATCTAGCTTTCTTAGACCTAATGTTAAAAATATAATTCGTCCAAACATCAAACTATAATATTTCTTTGTTTATTCCCTCTAATAAAGAACACATGCAACTCTTCAGCTCAGAATGCATATGTCAAAAACAGGTTTAAATGACATATACGCACGTATTATATGCAGCTCATAATTAAAAAAAGGTTTGGTTGTTGATAACCTTGGGTTCAAGCAAGAAAATGAATCCGCAAATACAAGTAATATTCAATATATAACATTCAAGGCATAGAGGCATGTCAAATTCAGTTTCAGATAGAACATCATTCTGTCTATGTTGCCAGTTTAACATTATAAGATTGGGTCAAATATTCTAAATTACTTTTATGATGATTGGAAACATAATGTGTCCTCAAGAATTATCGCAAGCCTTTTCTATGATTTAACCTAGTGCTTCAAACTCAAACTTTGATGTGTCACGACAAACATTTTAATACCATTCCTGAAGGTTCAGAAGGAACGAAACATGGCCTCTATAGTGTTTCAAGCCTTTCCTATGATTTGTCCTGGTGACTTAGTTTTTAACCCCTTGTTTAAGCTTCAAACTAGACCTACAGCTCATTTAGACGTACAGTCATTCTGACCACGTTCTGACGACTAGTTATCACATATGAACTCTAAAGTGTTCACAAGGTACTGTTGTACATACAACAGACAGCAGACGACGGACATCAGGCGAGCGAGATAGCTCGGCTTGATCTTTTTGTACTCATGTGAGCTTATGGTCTTTACTTTAAATCAAGTGTGTATTTAACAAATCTCGATGGTGTGTGGTGAAAAGTGAATTGTCAAAAGGCATAACATAATCTTTGTCTTAAGTTATTTCAAACTACAGACAGAAAACCTCATTCCCAGGGGCTTCCTTCCGTTTTCGATATTTTATATATATGAGCCCTTTTGAATCATAGGAATACTTATCCACCTCCTGAATCATTTCTTCGCACTTTCGATTTATCCCATGATTTTCATTCATGTTCTCTCTTTTTAGAAAATATAAAGATACATTTCCATCACAACATATTCACCGAGCGAAATTTTGCACAAGGCCTGATTACAATATAAACACGGAAATGAATATGTCTGCACCCAGTTCAGATAGAGTCACAAATTAAATTGGTAATTAAATACTGTAAGTGCAAGTATGGAAGGAATGATATTGATACATGTGTCAGAGAAAATATCACAACAGTTAAAAACACAATATATGCATGTAGCTGATGAAGAATTAAGGTAACTTTATATTTAAAAAAAATTGCAGAAAACGTGCATAAGAAAAACGCATGTATTTGTTATATGAAAAAATAGTAACTGGAGGATTTTGTGTTATTTTTCATGTTCTTACCATGGATTCAAAAATTCATAGTGACGATAAATTGTAGACCATATAACAAGAAAACTGTGATAAAAAGTATCACAGCGGGCCTTAGCCCAGTGTCTTAACTTCACAAGTTATTGCCAAGTACCACTTCATTTTTAGTTTTTCTCCTTTCAGTTTCCTACTTTTTTGTAACATGAGCAAAAATGTTCCATATATTACAATTTTTATCTTAAAGAAATTTTATATTTTTAAAAAGCAATGACTATAATTGATGATACCAACACTCAAATTTTTTGAAAAAAGAAAAGATATTGTAACAGATGAGACAAGTCAAATGTTGATGCCTGGCATCAAGACGAAGCAAATTCAGTTGACATCAAACATGATGTAATGGTTAGTAATTGCATGTATAGGCAATGTATGCAACCATTCACGCTACACTCAGCAATCGAGTGAATATATTGTTAGCTTCTGATTACTACTTATTATATTAAAAGCTACACATTGAAGAGTGATGTTAACCCATTCTTTATCTTACTTTCGTGGGCAATTTTCATTCATTTCTTAATATGTTTGCAAAGAACTATCCACTGCTTCACATACATTCCCGATTGATCGAAGCTGGTGTTAAATAAAAACTGTTCACAACCTTCTAAACTATTAACTACTTCACTTACATAAACATTTTCCAAAGCCGTCCTAAATATAGCTGGCCGCTCAACCGCATTGATCAATGATAATACTAACCCTGCAGGTGCGATCTTTGCAGCGGTTCAGTAGCAGGAATCTTTGTCTATGTCACATAAACATTTTTTTTATTTATAAATACATGTACCAACACTATTAATAGTTTGCCATATGTAACTCCATACTCACGGACTTGACTTAGAAATGGAAGACTACCTGAACCAGAAAATAGTATCAAACAACAAAAATAGAAAATACTGAACTATATTATAGACAGAAGGGGCTTTTGAAGTAAAAAGAAAAGTATAGACGAATGCGGAACACAATCCTATTGAACTGCAAGGGAAGTCATGTCCTATTGTGTACTTCTGCAAGTTAGACATTTATACCAAAATAAAAATAAAAATTCAATACTGGTGATAACTCGGTCTTCAATAACTTAAAGGTCCAATACTAAGCCCCAGATGGGTATCATTTCTCATCAAGTATTTTCATACTGTATTTAATGATTGGCTAAAACATGTTATATAATAAAGACGTTGGCAAGAATGAAGTGCTTCTTTTGCAAGACAGGAGAGATTTAAACACTGAGCGTTATACTGTTTTCAGCGTTTATAACGTTTGACCTGCGGTTTGTGTTTATAAAAATTACAATATCATAATAGCTATTGTGGTTTCAGAGAAGATTTTCAAAGTTTTTACTATATAAGCCAATATAAAATCAAGTGACCCCACGTGTAGGGTCAATTTTGACCCGGGTGTCATGATTTGATCAACCTTGGTAGAGGTCCAAGTGGCAATGCTACATGCAAAATATCTAAGCTTTAGACATTTTGGTTTTAGAGACTGAAGAAGATTTTTTAAGTTTTTTCCTGCACAAGCCTAATGTAAAATTAAGTAACCCCCGGCCATAGTTTGAACAACCTTAGTAGAGGTTTACTAGGCAAAGCTACATGCCAAATATCTAAGCTAAGAATCTAAGAAGATTTTAAAAGTGTTTCTTATTTGTTGCCATAGCAACCAGAGTATTGCATGGAAAGGAATTCTTTAAACAACTTTGAAATATGTTTTACTATTTGAAAGAAGATAATTAATTGCACATTTGTCATAAACGTTTGCATCGAATAACGGTAAATTCCTTGGAAAATCATATAACATATTGCTATATCACAAAGGAAAAGATATTTTTGACCGACTTTATAACGTGGTGTATCTATTTTAGTCCTTAAATCTTCCTGTTACAGCTTATAACCAATCAGAATTCAAACAACTGCAAAATATTTACCCCGTCTGGTCTCCAAGGACAAACCGACCTAATAAACAACTTACTAAAGTACATTTTATTTGAAAAGAACATTATCTGATTTCACGATTAACAATCCAGGGATAGTACCCTTTAACTACAGAGACGAAAATAACCATCAGCTTATGCATGAATGTTGCAACGTCTAGGTACATTTGTAATCTGTACTGAATGAACACGAGACAAAACGCTACTTTTGTTTTAAATAATACGTACCATCAGATAGTGATTTTCTGTCCTTCGTATTTACATTTAAAAAGTTTGAGATCATGGGACTTAATAAACTATTTACATTTATTTTAAAGTTTTATATTTGTATACACGTTAGAAATTAGTAAATTTAAAAATATTTTCTGATCGATCTACATTTGAATCGCGTCTCTTTTTATTTCTTTATTGGCGCCCGTATGTAACAGTTATATACGACACTTGATCAGTCTTTACATCCACTAGACGTATTTTGACTAAATTATTTACAAAAGCTCTGGCATAAGAAATTGTATTAAAAGTAGTTTATTTACTACTGAAATGAATGCGCAAGTAAACAATCATTGATGAAGTGAGACACTAATATAGAAAGTATTTCTTCCTGTATTACAAAAAAGTGTCTAGTTCACCTATATGTTTACATATTTAAAAAGTTCATACAAATGAAAAAATAAGTTCTATGTTCATTTCATTGTATCCATGTTTTTGCAGCAGAAACTATTAACAACACCCTATAGCGCTTCAGCGGTTTAACGACCGTGTATCTTTTTTAAAGCCTGCTTCTTGGTTCATTTGTTTTACGAGTCATAAGCGGCGACGAGTATATCGTATGCAAAATATTTTTGAGCCATGAACGCTGGTTTATGAATACCTTCGTGAATAATTTAATTTAAGGTAGCTGCGGACCTTAGGACCAGAATTGAAAAAGCAGACGGTGAAGTGTGAAGATTGGTCCAGGTATAGGTACAAGTCTATATTTTCTAAAAGTAAAATTCTTTTGTTCCTGTTATTATAAGCTTAAACGTTTGTGTAAAAAGCACCACCTGGCGGCACCACTTTTTTGAATGAATATTGAACGTTTTTCTATTATAATTTCAATAATTTTCAAGTGTACATTATTTTGACAACAGCCTTTATTCGGTAGGAGTAATTTTGATATGTTTGTTTGATTACAAAACCATTATTTCTGCTAAATTAAATAGTCCGAAGCCAAAAACGATATGTCTGCATCACTGTTTCGTGTTGTTTGGTACACATATTTCGTGTAAATATAAGAAGAAAGCATATTATACACAGGTTTACAGTTTCAAACAGGGCTATTCCCCGTCTATTTTTATCGATTTTTATCGCGTAAATGTTACCGACTGCTTATCACTACAGTCCAACCTACTCGAAAGCCACCTCCCTAGCGCAACAACCTCCCAAAACGCCGCCTCCCTAGAGCAACAACCTCCCCAAACGCCACAACCCTAGAGCAACAACCTCCCCAAACGCCACCTCCCTAGAGCAACAACCTCCCCAAACGTCACCTCACTAGAGCAACAACCTCCCCAAACGCCACCTCCCGAGAGCAAC
>JAUMHA010413810.1:0-10638 GCA_032359765.1 Saxidomus gigantea
TTATACGCACGTTACACGCACGTTATACGCACGATATACGCAAATTTTGACAACTGTTACGTTCCGACTACTGTAATCGCATATAAGTGTTATTTCACTTTCAAACTTAATAAGTTACCTTCTTCAAATAATTCATTTATAAAATAATAAATGGCTGAGCAGTGCCCGTGAGTGAAAATCGCCCCGGTAATGGCATTATTTTTATGTATGCGTGTAATACATATATGTATGTATTTCTATTTGTCATTGATTCTACTACTTTACATATGTAAAATTTTAATGAAAATAGTTTAAAAAAACATTTGTTCCTAGCAACGTATGGGATACTGATTGTAGTAAGCAGCATGCTAAGCTGACAGGAGTTTCTCCCCTTGTTTCTAAGAAACATGTAGGCAACCGTCAGTGGTGTTCATATGTTTTTAAAGACGAACGCAAGTAAGATTATAACTGAGCATGAAATTGACTTAGTAAATATGCAAAAATATGCGAATTAGGCACGCCCTTTTTCAAAATTTAATTTTACTCATTTTGTTATGACTGATTAATATTTGATTAAGTGTCGATTTGTGATTTTTTATTTTTTTAATCTATTTTTGAAGCTGCTGTTTTTAACTTAGAAGTATAAGCTGCATATGTAATTACAGCACTAAAACATCACAAACTCAAAATGGCCGCTTCCTTGATTCTTTTTTTTTTAAATTTTCAATCTTCAATACATGTACCTTCACTTTTGATACTTCGATTTCAACAATTCAACAACATGTTCCTCTGAATAAGTTCTTCAATTTAAAATTAAATTATTTGCTGACTTGCCTTTGTCTTTTAACTACTAGCGCATTGTCCACTTTTGTTTGATATCTTGTGATGTGAATATGCAACTCTTTTTCTCGCTTCCATATGAAAACAAACAATTTATTAAAACAATATTCGGTCATTTGGAAACTATTTACAGGAGGAAAATATGACATATTGCATTGAATGTGACAATATTGTGTTGAAACTTTGAGCTTAGCAAAATAATAAATAAATTATATTTTTGCCTTTCAAAAACGAAAGTAGGTTTTCCCGTTTTCAAATATCCTTGTAATTTTCCAGAAATCTTCCAGTGAGAGGCTGTAAATAGGTTGTACATAAATAAGCATGCCTATTTTGATTTATAACTGAAGATTTTTACTTCCAATGATGTGCAAAGTATATGTCTGAGTGTTTACAACATTCAATAAAGCAAAAGTAGGACAAAAAGACCACCCAGGTCAATTTAAGGAAATACACAAACATTCACTCGTTTTTCTGCAGCAGTATTTCAAACAGGGAAATACTCTACGGCTATTGTTAAGTTTTAGAAGCCAGTTTCAAACTGTATTTTCCTGTAACAATTCCAGATTTAAAAGAAAATTTGATTTTGTGTTCGTAATGGACCTTTAAGGAAGTGATTCGCTCATGCTTTTATTCGCTTATTTTATCCTTTTTAGTATTTGTTTTCATAATTTTTAAAATGTATGTTACAATTTAACATACACAAACACAACAAGACCTTTAAAGGGACACTCTTGATTATGAAACTGTTATTAGTAGTATATAAACTGAAATGTAAAACAAATGAAATTGTTTTACCGTCTTCTTTTTGAGATATTAAACTTTTAAAAATGAGCACGGTCAATTTTAATATTTTCAAGTAATTGTGCAGCTTTATAAAATTATTGAAAATTAAGATACAGTTTTCAAATCTTGTAAAATGGCATAATTTCTCATGTAATTCAATTTATTACTAAAAAAGAAAACATAACGAGGAAAAAGGCTCCTACGGGGATTGAACCCAGGACCTCTTGATTTCAAAGCAGAATATCGTTATTTAATATGAGCGTCTTGTTGGAAAACTGTTTAAGTTTTAATTTTCTCTCGGACTACCCTTCAGCCTGCTGGTCTACGAAGAATCAAATTCAAACGTTGCGTTACATTGCCGCCGTAATTGTAATAATGCCTGTTGTTCTAAAGAAAACATGAACAGTTTAATGTTCTCATTGTATTCTTGATCAAATGTACATTAGCTTATGGGATATTATTACAGTATCTACAAATGCATACGGCTAGATCTAATGTAATGTAACAATGCGTGTAAATAGTGTAAACGTTCATGAGGATTACAATATCAGTTTGACGCTTAAACTTTCAGTGGTTCGCTTTCGAATTAATTTTCCATGTTGACAAATTTTCCACTTGCATTTCTAAGTCTGAGATCGGCAAGAACATTCATTGAATATGTAACAATTGTTTTGTTTTTGAGTCAAAATCAAGCAACGTTTGAACAGTTAAGGGAGTTTCGCTTTATTATCAAATGAATTGATATGTATACTTGGCAATGAACTTTCATAAAAGAAATATGAAGCCTCTAATATACGCATCCCCAATTGCGCAAAAGATACGAACCTTAAAACATACACTTCTTATTTCTTTCTTGATGTGTGCACGGACTTCACTTTTAATGTCTACCACATTTTTGATTAAGTCGTGTTTACATATGTAGAAGTTTCGTGTACGAAATGAGTTAATTTTTTTGTGCGATAATAGAGACTGTTCTATTTTTTTTCACGATGATTATGTCTACCCAGTGATTTTAGGAAACTTTGAGCCCTTGAATATGATTTTAGAAAAGTTTATGCAATATAAAAACCAGATTTGCATAGATGAAATTGGAGATATTTTAAGAGTTATGATACATGATTAGCGATTAACGGATGGAAGAGATGAAAATGTGCAGATTTCTTTAAATAACATTCTATTATAGGATAGTGGTGTAGGCGAAAGTACACTGTATGCAAAAAAAATTATTTCATACAATCATATTCGAAGTAATATTTACAACCACATTTGTCTTCAATATAGCAAATGTTTCTTTTTGCAAAATCAGGATATTGTGTCAATAAGATGTCCTTATACGCAAATTTGAATTTTATGTGCTTTAAAATAGAAGAATAATCATTATTTTTATTCAAAAATGTTCTTAAAGGAACAATCCTTGTAAGCAGTCTTTATACCTCCATGATTGCCTCCTTGTACAAAACAGCTCAAGCCCTGCTACCAACTATGACTATGTGAGAAATTTGGCAGTTTCTTACGGAGGAACAGTCTCTGGTCCTTCTCAGGGAAGATGGTGGGTTAAGTAATCTACTGCCTGTACATAGCGGAAATACTGATGAAAGGTACATGAACCCCTTAGAAAATAAGATTTTAATTTTTGTTTTCCAGTCACATTGGCAAAGATTGGTCATAATGTTTATAGGCATAATAATATGGCCAAGTTAACAAACAGTATGATAACCCCAGGCAAATTGTATTTACAGTCCTAGAATTGATGAAAGTTTGCGAAATAAGGGTCGCTCTTTGAACATCAAATAATCTTACTGTTTAATGTCATGGTTAGGAAGATTTTATAAAAGTTTTAGTTACGTGTTTTTTTAGAGCTATATCTGACGCGGCCATCTTGGATTCCATATTTTCTATCAACTGGATGTTCACATGGGACAACACTTTAGTACATGCCGGTATTACATCTTTGTTAGGCTCACCTGAGCACGACTGGCTCAAAGATGAGCTCTTGTGATCGCCCGATGTCCGCCGTCTGTCTGTTAACGTTTACATTGTGAACATTCTAGAGGCCATGTTTTAAGACCAATCAGCATGAACATGAACGTTTGTTTCGGTCGTTTCTAGGCAAACTTTGATACTGGGTCACTTTGGATAAATAAATAGGTCACAAGGTCAAATCAAATAAAAGCCATATGATAACCATAGAAGCCACATCTGACACATATCTTCATGAAAATTGGTCAGAATGTTCGTCTTGATGACATCTAGGCAAAGTGAGTTATATGGAATTGTACATTTGTATCTCACGTGGATATGGCGTGCGGAGGACTGTATTACGTTTGCGTATACATGTTTAAACAGTGATCGTCTGATTGAAATCTTACAGTGCGGAAATATGTCATAAACGAAAAGAATACAAAGTAATTTCGATTAAAAAAGTCGGATTATGACGGGCAGTTCAATAGAGGTGGAAAAATAACGTCCTCGTATTTATGCGCAAATTTGACGTCGAAACTGATTTGCAGTGTCCCTGTTCTAAATGCCGTAGTACATTACAGATACAGTTTACGTTAAAAAGATCCCAAGTTATGAAAAGATTAATATTTTCCACACATAAATTTTAATAAGATTTGAGAACAGGCGAAAATTGACCCTAAACAGACCGAGTCAATGAAGCAAAGTTAATTCATACCTTAGGAAGTTCATGACAGTTGGGAAAGGTTGATTTAAAATTCATTTTTGACTAAAATATCTTTTCGATGTATGTGATGACAACTGAAATTTCCAATGGAATACAAATGTATAAGATATATGACCCCTTTCAACTGCCACAAGTTTTAACTTTATTTTATTTTCTTCGTACAACTAGGCCACCGGCCAAATATTCGCAAGCATGCAATATATTTACATGTATCAAGTGCATGTACCATATATCGAGGGATCAACGCCAAACTATTCTAAGTTTATATATAAATAGAAGCAGATAGGATAGTTTCGCGTTCGCCCCTCGATATACACAATTATATAAGCAGTTTACATATGTAAGACATCTTATAAGTTTGTGAATCTATGGAGACAGTCGATACAATGTGTCCCTATTGTTAGTTGACATTATTAAAATGAATTCACCTACTGAAGCAATTAAAAATTTCATTACTTAAATAGTCCCGTTTTTCGGAAATATATATATCACAAAAGACAAAGGTGCATGATATACGTCTTCGATTACGTCAATAATTTTCGTTGCTAAGCAGTAAATACAAATTCGCTGCCCAGGCTTCAATGTTTAAATCGTGACTATAACATCTAAACGGTGCCAAATGCTTTTTAATTGAGAGGGGGAAATTGTACTTTAAATAAAATTCTACGTTTAGGAGGACTTGTACTGACTATAAAAATCTGATCTACTAGAATATTCCGCACTTTCATGTAAGTTTTGTTTCAGACAATCTGATAATCTCTGTTCGAAAATTATTACAAAAATGTCAATGTCTCCTACATCTTGGGATGTCAAAACAAAACAAAACCCATGTTGAAATAGCATATTACCAAATCGGTGGCCAATGTAATTCTGCCTAAATTATTCAAAGATTTTAACATATTATAAGGTGGAGAGGGCCGTTTACTGATGTTGCTACATGTATAACTCGTGGCCAAATCCATTTGTCAAATGTATTTAATACGTTTCTATCCGAATGTAAGTGTATTTGTACACAGAACAATACAATAGTATTAAACTAAACAAACGAACATATTATAACAGTGTTTGGGATACATATGATTTTCCATATGTAAAACTTAAAACCAGTATTTTATAAATCTTGTATAACAAAGCGGCGGATGACCACATTCACCAAGAACAGTATCATTAGTAGTTGTTATCTTTACTCCTATCAAAGATTTACAAAAAGTGAGTCCTTTTTAGCTCAGTGGTAAGTGCACTTGACGAAAGAGCGGAAGGTCGTGGGTTCGAACCCCGCCAGAAGCTGAACTTTTCACTTTATTTCATTTCATCTCTCATATGTCATTGGTCATTTCTGATCATCTTTCGACAAAGACTGCCTTGTCAAATTTCAAAGTTTCTGCATTAGTACCGAGTACGTCTCTGCTAACTTGTGACAAGGTCCACAAGTAGGAGCGCTGGTAAATGCTAACTAACTGGCGTGTCCTGAGTATACAGTGATATAGTAGCTGAATAATAGCCAAGTTATAGCTAAGTAAATTGTGAAAGAGTACCCTAGAGTACCATGGGAAAATTCTATTCCATGACAATAAGCGCACAAAGAGAAAAACGAAAAAGTGATAATTGAAATGCAGGTGAAAAGCAGGTGAAAAGTGAAAATCACAAAGTAAGGTTCGGCGAAGAGTACATGAGAAAGGATAGCCGATGACTAGGGCGGGCGTAGGTTGCAGATAGGGGGAGGGAAACGTGAGAGGGCGGAGAAAGATTAGGCAGACCAAAAAAACACACACACAAAAACAAATGATTCTATTACTCGTGAGTATTTATTTTTCCAGAGCTCTGCACCGTAACAAAATATAGGCTTATACATATCGCCAAACATTGTATATATATCAGTGTAGTTAAGGTAACACAAATTCCTTTGGTAAGCTTGTATACTTCTGATGGACATTTTTTTTTTCTGCAACGCTAGTTTGCTTTAGCGCGTGACCATGACCAGTTTAAGCGTAAATGAAAGACCCATGTATTCGTAAAAGGATGCTATTCTTATCGGAGTATTTCCGTACCTCCACCTTTCTACAGAACATTATGGTTCACCCAACTTTAAAAAAACGGTTATCTCAGCTTAATTGAGGCTTATTATCATTTCTGTAGAATCGCAAAAATCTTTAGTAAGGTTAATGTTGCCTAACAGTTTTCGCACAGTTTGCAACATCGTCAGCAAACATTAGACAATATATATCGGGTATCTGATTAGTAATAAAAAATAACAGAGTCACAATTTGAACGTATGTACTCGCACAGAGCATTTATAACAGGATAAAACATAGAGGGCTATTTACATCTCCCTGACGCGTTCCCTTAGTACAAGGGAAATAACTTGTTAGACCTTGTTAGTACGTACAGATGAGTTTAAGTTACTGTACATTGAATGCAAGATGACATTAAATCTGCCAGTTACACCCTTGTTTACAGACTAGAAAAGAGTTAATGATGCTGCAAATTACCGAAAGCCCTGGCAACATTCACTTAAAGCACATAAAGTCTACCACCAATTTGCCAAAGTATTTGTTTATGATTGCATGCAAAGTAACGCTGTAATCAATAGTGGTGTACCCGGATCATAAACCAGCTTGAACTTCATCTACATTGTAATAATGTATTATTCTTTAGCCCAGATATTAAGTTTTTATTTTATTTAAAACAGAAGAAAATAGTAATATTTCTTTATTATAGAATAGTATAGAGTTCATTTATGAATAGAAACCCCCAATACATTGTAACTATTTGGGTCGTGCACGGAACCGGACTTATATATTGGACAGATAATACTATCTGATCATTGTTTCGGGAAACCACAAAATTCAAAAACGGCATTAAAAAGCTTACAATGAAGTTGAAATTGTGAGGATATGTTTGCATCTTAAATGAATGTCGTCTCCTGCAGAAGTATACATGTTTACCAATAGATCAACCACATCATCTACCTTACGACTTATAAATTCAATAATATTGTAAATCCAGCAATAATCGATCTTTAGTGCTTTAGAAAGTCAGTTATTGTATTACTACCTACATACATTTTAAATCCACATATATTCCAGAAATAATATTTAAGGTTAATAACAAGTCATCAGCACGTGTTCCATCGTTTATAGTTTGCCCTGTCAATTACTAATTTGTCATACTTTACAATAGAATATTTCCCCGCCTCTCTCGCCTCGAACATTTTTCACCCAATACCCGTCTAAGTATTTTAACACTAACGAAAAAAAGGACAGAAAAATCCGAGTCAACATCAATATTATTTCGTGCTGCGTTTAAAACACACTCTTTGTCCTTGTAACGTGTAAACTTGACAGCTACCGTTGGAGGCTTCTGCTATTTTTTTCTGTAAACTATTCGGCAGACTTCGAGCTCTGTCTATGTCAATATCATTTAAATAAGCCATGAAAAGATAAAGGCCAAGAAATTCACGAACCTTCTGTTCAGTTACCTCCCAGGATTCCGACACTTTTCAAGTTATTCCTGTAAATCCTAAAGCATTCCTTCGTGAAAGTTCAAATCACTTTCGAAAGCCCGACAAAACTATCCTTAGGGGATTGGACAGTAATTCCAAGTCTAACTTTTAAGTTAACCTTTGTCAGAAAAAGATAGCACAGACAGCTTCCTGTTTACATTTCGCTCAGACCTTATGTCCGTTCATTGCCAACAGTTGACCCTGGACCTTGGTTCGTCTCTCTACCCGCCATAACAAGAAGCATGGCGCCTACGAGGCTCAGATGCAAAATCATTGAAAATGTCCTCCTTGCTAATTTACGTACTTTACATCGATGGGCATAGTAAAACATAACATATGAAATCTTTAACACTCTAGACTAATGCCAATAAAATCACAACTTTTTATCAGCGATAATTTGGAACGTCGTTTATATATCATTCTGCTAGATGTAGCAATCTATTAAAGTCTATAAAGTGATAATTAGTTTGCTGCAAATACATGTATATTGTGTTCGAAATATTAACATTTAACAAAATACGCCTGAAATTTCACGTGGAAAATATTGAGAGTATATGTTTTTTACAGAAAAAAGCAACATTTCATTACTGGATACTAAAAGACCAAAATAAAACGAAATAAGCAATTAAACAAGTATACATATATCAAGAAAACTTCTCAGTTAATTATTGGTCTAAATATCAAGTCTGGAAACACCAATCAGAAAGGGTCTTATCGGGTTAGGACTAAGGAGAAATAATATAATTTGAGGATTAGACCGCTTGCGGTTCGAGGGCCACCTATAAAAGAGTTTTAAATTCCGGTTTTTGTATGCCCTACATGACCGACATATGCGTCTTTTTGTATTTACAGATAATTCAAGACAGGATAAATCGGATGTTATTTTGAGATCTTGAGATGATATAGAGGATAAATCTAAACTGTGTTTTACAAACCAGTTAAAGAATCTTGTGAAACAAGGAACACATGTCCAGTATGTTTGAGAAAAATGTCTGTGAAAAGCCGCTTTCTTTGAGGAATCACGAGTCGGATCATTATAGTATTTGAAGTTCTACTGAAAGCATTATGTCGACGAAGGCTGTGATACAAAGATCTTTAAATGATGATGGAAACAATGAAGAGCAAGAAATTAGGTCTTGTCAGAAAAAGGATGACGAGGAAGATGATCATGAATTTCGAAGACAAATAATCATGACACGTGTGTCTGCATCCGATACTAACAATGCAACAAGACAAATTTTATTTCAAGAATCAGAATTGCGTTCAGACATCCCGGCTGAGGAAGGAGAACGGTATTCGCCAGTTTACTTAATTGAGAAATCACAGAACCAAGAGAAAAGCGAAGAAGTTGTTGTCCATTTAAAGTGTTTTAAACGTACTGTTAGGCCCACGGATGTAGCATTTAAATCTAAATCGGAAAGCAAACGGTATTCGCCAGTTGACACAATTGGGACGTCACAGAGCCAGAGAGGCGAAGCATTTGTTCATGAACGTTGCAGGGAAGCATATTTCCCGGTTGGAGTACGTGCGGGGTCTGAAAGGCAAAGAAAACAGAATTGGCGAGATGACACGACTGAGAGGTCACAGAAACCAGTGAAACCAGATCAACCAGTGAAATTTAACTCCTCTCAAACTGAGGTACGTGATGCGTCACAAATCGCTGATTACAGTATTACACAATACATTAAATTTATAGAATCGGAGACAGAACGCTATTCGCCGGTTGACACGAATAAGACGCGACAGAAACAATAGAAATGCTGCCAACGGTTATTTCTACCATACTTGCGGTCCGGTTTCGTTCCGTTTGTGGTTCGTTTGTGTTTTCGCTCAGGTTTGGTCATATCGGTCAACAACCGATCACCGGACCGATGACCTCACAGAACCGTTTTAATCGTTGTGTACCGGTTCTTAGATCTGAATGGCTGACGCCGCTCATAATTATTTTTTCGTTTGAATAACGTTAACCATCGACAACAAATCGCGCCATTTTAGAGAGACAATGGTAAACAAATAGGAAGTTGAAAAGAGATAGCAAATTACCATTTAAAGTTTTAGTAGATTACCGCCTCGTTACGTATTCTTAATTAAAAGTATGTTGTGAATTTAAACGTCAAGCGAACTGGGATCGCTGTCAGTTTTCATAGCAAACGTCGTTACATGTTCTATCAAAATAAAAACGAAAAAACACATTAACAGTGTAACATTTTGCCTTTGTTTCGACAAGTCACCGCGAAATCTGTTTGATCTCAATCTCAAAGCCTCTCTGCTTGACTGATCTGACTGTTAAACGTTTCATGATTACGTTTTAGTACAATTGAGAACATGTAGTTCTTAATTATGGGTCGGTGCCAGTTCCGCCAATGTCCAAGAAATGTTGTCTGCTTTGTATAAATTGTATGACTCGTGCGTAAGGTAGATACCTTGTCGTGGGTAAACAAGTCCTATTTCGATAAGTAATTACCCCTTTTCGGGACAAAAGATAAATACGAAAAGAGACAGCCATTCATCTAATGTAATGTCTCACTTCTTATTTAGCGATAAAAAGAAAGGAATTCAATTAGTTAGTTTTAACATTCAACATATTATACCAAAATTGAATGAAATCCAATTACAGCTTCTTTGACTGAAAATACTTCTGACAAAGCATTAGCCATCAATAATTATGTGTTTGAGAGAAAAGATGGACATTTTAAACAGGGTGGTGGTATAATTGTTTACATTTGTAAATCAATATCATACATGCGTCGTACAGACATATAATAAAAAACTATAGAATCAATTTGGATTCAAATCAATGTTAAAGGAAGTAAACCGTTTCTTGTCAACTTTGTTTATAGACCACCGA
>JAUMHA010413821.1:0-10638 GCA_032359765.1 Saxidomus gigantea
TCTTTTATTTGTGTAACAAGGCAATCACCACAGTATCAAGTTTTAAGCTTGCTGATAGGTCTTAAACATTACGACTCTACAGTTAATAGTAAAGGTGTCTTACTAGCAGCTATAAAAGCATTTCATATAATGACAACAGCAACTTAATTTCTGATATGAATAAATAACAAACCATATCTGTTGACCAACATGTATTTTTTTACCGATTTTTGCGAATATGAAATCATGACATATGGTCTGCGTATGCGTCTATGTTTATAAAACTGTGTAGTTTTGATGATATGTAGCACTGCAATGTGCTATTACATTTCATGTTCTTGCTGCGTAGGTATAGGCGCTTGGTGATATGCGTCAAGCCCATTCTTATATTTCGTTTCGATAAAGACTGGTCTAGGGGAGGCAGTTTTATTGGCGCTTGTTTTTCATGCACATCTGATTGGTCTGTTATGGAGCAAGCAGTGCATACATGTAGTTGTTTTTGTAATCACATATGTAATATAGGTCCAGTATAGTGTAACTGCGCAACAGAGCGTTACGTATAACATGTATGTCAAGTACTATTGTGTCATTTAACCTTGCTTAAAATGAATTGGCGTAATATATGTATTTTCATATAATATGTACCCATTGTTTACTTGTAACTGCCTTCAATCTATTTGAAGACGTGTTTATAATGTGTTCCTTTATTTAAATGTACGTGTATATATGTTCACAATTTTTATTAATATTCTACTTTGATTATATGTTTGTATAACAGTATGTGTCGCTCTCCCTTCTGTGGAAGTAATAAAGATATCTATCTATCTACAGAAGATAAGAACACAATCTATTGCTTTTAAGATAATATTTCATTGAATTGGTTTGAAACTTACGAAAAGTTCCTTTTCATTTCAGAATTGAATATGTTTTCCGTTTATTTTAATATTTGTATTATCCATGCCATTTAAAACACAATATAAAGTTCACATATCCAACCATTAAGCAGACATTGTGTAAATGGCGATGAACATCATATACATGTATGTTTATGCTAATACAAGTTGACTTGACTTTACTATGCCATGAAAAAAGTAAATAAAATATAAATTAAAGTTGAACTTCTTACACCTTTTATGAAACTCCACTATGTTGAAGGAATATGAACATCGACTCCATTCAAGTCAATTCTAAAAACCTGCGAACAGTTTTTGGTATGCTTGAGCAACTAATTAATGCAAACTTAGTTTTTTGCTATTTATCCAAAACTGGTATTGCACTTTGTGAACATTTATTTACATTCAAACTTCTTTAAATTAATAAATGCACGAGGACAAACTGAACACTTCTCTTTCAATAATATTCTTAATGAATATCTATACTACGATCGTGTCACCATAAAACATCCACAATAAGTTTTACAAAAAATAAACCGCAAAACATAATTTCACATTGTTGTGAGTAAATACGAAATATCCTAAACATTTCGTTTGAGGTTTAAAGTTTGCCTTAAAATCAAACGTATTATAAGTTAAAACCAACCAATGAGAAGCTTTAACGGTTGTCAAGATCATTTGTTTACACAGGTCACATGTGTACACAGCAGTGTGCGGCTTATATGTACCAGTAGACTGTATAATTTAGGAACATACATAAATTTTTTTTTAACAAAATGGTAAATAACAGATGTCCATGAACCAGAGCAAAACTCGTGTACATTTGTAAAGGGAATTAGTTAACGATTATCAGAGGACAGTGGTGTGTATTTGTCATTGCCCTTCATTAGAGAAAGTGTATGTACAATGTAGTTAATATAATTTATCATTATTACTCAAAGTCAAAGGGCAACAACAATTCTCTGAAACTATTACGCCAAACACAAAGAGTTCTTTTCATATTTATAAAATAAACTCTCTCTATTATTTTAAACAGAGTTTAAAGTTATAATCTAACTACTCTTCAAAATGGTCATTTTGAATTCTTGCAAAAGCTAATAATCATATGAAGTTAATTAAAGAGAAATGTATTGTCGACTTATCTACAATTTGTTTGTTTATACTTCGGCATGCAGTGTTTATCTGTCAGATTACTGAGGTGGAAACATATTAGATTGTAACCTGATTCGAGCTCTTGTCATACTCTGACGGCTACACACTTTTTGACATTCATATCTGAGATATTGTTAAACGTTTATGGTGGTATTTAGCAATGAAGGTAGCAGTTTTGACTTTTCAAAATAGACATCAAAACGTCCCGGAATATGTAATTTTTACTGCTAAACAAAGACCAAGCTTATGTTATTGATTTACATGACAAACATTTATGTGTGGTGTGTGGTGTGTGTTGAAGATTATCTCCGGAAAAAAATCTCACTACAAAACGCACAAGGAGATAACCTCGTGCTGTGAACACCCCTATCAACCGTCTTAGCTTCTTCCGTTTAATGGTTTTTAATGGTTTTTAATAGCAGGATGACTGTATAATGACAAAAGCTCTATATAGCAATATACATATTGTAGACACGATGAAAATATGAATAGCCATGGTACTTACAACCATAACCGTTTATAATTAAACTAAAGCCCCGTGTATGTTGCGTGTTGTACTTTATTAAAACCTCTGTAAAGTAGAACAAGCTACATAAATGTTGTTTACACATACACTGTCACTGACAATGACTGACAATGTTGTGTTATTAGTTTCTTTAAATCAACAAAAATGAAATAAAATTTTGCAGAGCGACGGAATTCAGCTTTCTTCCCCTTTAAAACGGTGAAAAATCTAAAGCTTTCAATTGTGTTTTAGAATTGTTACATCATTTCTGTAATGTTCTGTTATGTGTGGAGCCTCTGTGGTGCAATGATAGCGCGTTCGCCTCAGGATCTAAGGGCCCTGGGTTCGATGAACCATCGCCATGTCGGTAGTGTCCTTAGGCAAGACACAAATATTTCCACATTGCCTCTCCCCCTTCGAGGTTGATTCCATCTGGAATGAGTCTCGAGAGCGATTAATATAAGATGTAAGAACTTTTTTCGCATCGAGAATAAATAAATTAGTATAAACTATCATTTCTGTAAAATAGGCCCAAAGTCTTCAAAATCACTGGGAAATGTGCTTCTATGGATATAAATGACTACATTGTATGCGACTTTATTCCATATCGCAAACAAGCATTATCAAACCGACATGGTAAGTATTATGACTACTTGTACGCATTATGTATAGTTACAGATAATTAAGAAATCTGTGAAATATTCTGACACTTAAGAGAACAATTTAAATTGATGACAGCGGTAGTTGATTTTAAGATTGCATTGATCTGTTACTGTCTGTATATGATTTCGATATTTTAACCTTCATTTTTTTCTTCATAAATAGGACCTTAACGATATTATCTATTTCAGTATTAATGGATACAACAATATGTCTATAATTACCACTATTAGCGTACCATTCATGTTTTAAAAAGAAGTGCTGTTTACACGCTAAGAAAAGACTGTTGTATATAATTGCATTGCTTTTATACTGTTCACACAAAAAACAATCTCATATAACTTACAAATGTAATGTCGACCCTATACTATTGTAGTTCAAGTCAAAACATTGCTACATGTTTATTATGAAGATGGAAATATCCGTCATACCGGGTAACAGTTTTGCGGGAACCTCATGCTCATGACAGAAACTATTAGTCACGAAACTGTACAGAAGTTTCCATTAGTCTAAGAATGTTAAGTTATGTAATTTGGTGTTAGATTTTATATTGAACCTGCTACAATGTACATCTGAGTTATGGTCCTTGAGTTCGTCAAAATTAAGGCAAGTTATATGGAACGTTGACGACAGGCATTATTTCTTATATAATTGACATGGACTAACTAAACTATACACAAATGTTCTTTTGGATGGGAAGCTGTACACCTATTTCAGTTTTTTAACGGACCAGTAACACCACAGCTATGGCTGTTGACTTACTCAAAATTAAGCCATTCTATATGGCAAATTTGCGGCATGCATCGCGTCTAACCTTGTTGCCACAGCGTCTCCAACCTACGTAACAGCTTAGTTATGGCCCTTGACTTAGTCAAAAGAGACTTGTTCTATATGATGATTTGCTGCTCCTTAAAAGAAAGCCTAAAACATTTTATACATAACATTAAGCGCGACAAAATATTGTTAATTATGTCACTCAATAAACCAAAGTTATCGAAATCCGCCGTTGTTTTCTGTCAACGGGCATCCGTGTCCTATGAACTCCATTTTAGTTTATTCATGTACTTCTAGTACTGCGCTGATTCGGACAGCATGAATATAAACAAATTGATCTTTTATCTTTCCGAACTGACTTTGTTCTTCTCTTTCATTATACCCGTAATGTAAATGGACAATAATATTATCATGATACTGTTTACAAACTTATTATCATCTTATTGTGTTAGTTTATACTAATTCATTTTAGCTCAATTGTGAAGAAAGCTTGCAGCTTATCGAGTCACTCTCGAGTCCGCTTCCTGGAAAAACCAGTACCGGTGTCATATAAGAAGGTACGGTCGTGACCCCAGTGGGGCTCGAACCCGCAACCTCAAGAATGAGCGGCCGACACCTTAACCTTATTGTGTTGATTAATTGATTGATTTTATTTAGGTAAACTGAACGGACGGAAAACTACAAATATCTGTATAGCGGGCCAATTTTCAGCAATCGTATATAAACTGTACTGGCCATGAGTTACATGTATTGTCACAGATATGGACATCAAATTTCGTAGCTTTTTTTTGTATGGAACGCTAAATCTACATAAGTTCAAATAGTTGCCATGTGCAATGTAATGTCATGTACAAAATGTTTTGGAGAGGTCTCCAAAGCAAGTTAATTGTTCAAAAAATATAGAGCTCTTCAAATGAATTAGAAATATCTCCAAATCAATTACGGATAAGTATGATTTTGTTAGAATTGCAGATATCTCCAAATCATTTGTTGCCCTTATTAATTGATTTGGAGATCTCCAAATCATTTGGAGAGGTCTACAATTCAATTGTTGAGAGTACTAATATCACCCACATTGATTTGAAGATATCTCAAACTGAATTGGAAAGGTCTACAACTGATTTGGAGATATTGTACATGACAAATATTTGAGCTTATGTAAATTTGGCGTACCATACAAATAAACTAAGAAATTTGATGTCCATATTTCTGACAATACATGTAACTCATGGCCAGTACAGTTTATATATGATTGCTGACAATTGGCCCGCCATACAGATATTTGTAGATATCTTCAATTGAATTGTATACCTCTCCAAATATTTGAGTTTAATTCAATTGAAGAGATCTACAATTCATTTAAAGAGCTCTACAATTTAATTGGAGAGGTGTACAAAATTTGGAGATATCTCCCAATCATTTGGAGATATCTCCAAATCATTTAGAGAGGTCTACAATTCAATTGAAGATATCTCCAAATCAAATCAATTGAAGAGCTCTTCAAATAAATTAGAGATATCTCCAAATCAATTGTAGACCGCTCCAATTCAATTGGAGATATCTCCAAAATCAATGTGGGTATTATTAGTGCTTTCAACAATTGAATTAAAGACCTATCCAAATGATATATCTCCAAATCAATTACGGATAAGTATGACCTGTTAGAATTAGAGATATCTCCCAATCATTTGTTGCCTTCAATAATTGATTTGGAGATATCTCCAAATCATTTTGAGAGGTCTACAATTCAAAAGTTGAAAGCAACAAAAGACTAGGACATATCTACAGAAAATTAAAGACCTCTTCAAATCAATTGAAGTATTCTGTAATTGAATGGAAGGCGTCTGCAATTGATTTGTAGAGGTCTCTAATTATTTGTAGATATCTCCAATTATTTGCAGAGCTCTTCAAATATTTGTGTTTATGTAGATTTGGCGTTCCATAATCCTTGACGTTTTTAAGTAGGACTACATTTCAAAATGATCGTTCAAGTGTTATTTATACAATACTTATTACATTTCATCACGCACAGCTTTCTGATAGTTGTAATTCGACATGTCGGGTTGTCAAAATAATTGTATACTCATGTTTAAATCGAAGCAAAAGAAAAGATCTTGTCTACTTTAGTCTGTAAACCAAGGTCCTATTATTTTTTAAATCAGATAAATTATGATTTTGTAAAACGGCATATTGACAAAAATAGCCCAGACTGATTTCAATCGGAATGTCGTTGAAGCAGGTGGTGTATTGCTTATAAAATATGTAAAGTCACGCTACATTACTGAATAGGACATACAAGGAAATAAGACACCCACACAGACACGAATATTGGTAGATAGAGCTACACATGAACCCCAAAACATTTAAATTTCTAAAAAGAAAATACAAATTGTTGAAAAACAGGTACATGCAATTATACATGATTTTCTCTTTCTTTTCTCATGCCAAGTGGTAAATGTAGCATCACGGGTGTTTCTGTGTCTTGAGACCCCACCCTTTCATTGTAGTGTATAATTGATTGTTACTGATTTATATTCTGTATTCATTCATTACTACGGAATCACAAATACGTCACCATTTATTTGTTGCTACTTGTTAATTATTCTGTCATTGTGTCTTACTTTTCTGACATAATGCAATGTTTTCAAGATTTGTGAGAATAATTTCTGGCGAACACGTTCATTTTAATTGCAATTGGCGATAGCATTAAAATCATTAGGCGTAAAATAGTTATTTTATTCGCATGTTTATTTATCGAGCGCTACAGAAAAACAACAGTCTTACAATGTGCATTTACTAGGAAAACACGCATTTCGGATTTACCATTAAGATATCGGCGTCATGGGAAAGCATTGCGCGATGTCAGAACAGCATCCTGAAGTGCGCGTTTATTTTATATAATAATTTCAATAAAGATATTACTGCATATACACAATATTAAAGCTTTTTGATCCAATGATATTGCCCAATGTGAAGATATTAAAGCGTTTTAGTGAGACATTATTGTCACTAGTCTGGAAAAGATTGCTTCATGACAGAATACTATCGCACAATGACAGAATAATGAGCAAGTAGCAACTATAAAATGGTGTCATATATGCGTGTCCGTACATTACGTATAAAGGCTAGTTGCTACCTGCTAATTATTTCGTCATAACGGAAGCGTATAATGATCGTTACCTCTTACATAAGCGGAATGCTGCTCAGTTGAGCGATATAGGGTCATTTTGTCATTTATTACTGTCGATAGCTAGAGAGTAAATTGTAATATTCGTGTTAAGCTTTGCGCGAGCAAACAGCAAATGTACGTCAGATAAGAACTTAAATTGCTAAACAATATGTGTCGGTTTCGGGAAAATATCGCTTTAGTAATTGTGTTAGCAAGATATAATATTGTAATTGCTTGTTGATGTCTAACGTGTTATGGAAACCAACCACTCTCCTTTTAGCAGTTGTTTTACCGTTTCATGGAATAACGCACAACTGCTAAATAATATCAAGCAACGTTAACATATTGCCACACACATGTCTAGTCGACATAAACAATACCTTGCGACCATTATACGCTTCCGTAGGATCGTCTCTTTCCAAATTTTGTTACATTCTTTACCGGATGACAGTTAAAACAATTGCCATATGTTTAGCTAAGTTGTACATTGTATACATCAAGTTGACACCGTTATGCATTTGAATTAGATTCTCACAACTTGAAGGCATGTTTGTAAAGTAAATATTACAAAAAAGCTTCCGGCAATTAGGCAAAACTTAGAAGGAATGAAGAAAAACATTGACAGAACCGTCTTTCCTCATAGACGTCATATCAGCCCACCTTTAATGAGGCATGTCAAAGAATAAGAAGTGATGTCATTGTATTAAGAATAATGCTAATTCATTGGGCTTTTGAATTGTACTATGTCTTATATTGCGATTTTCCGCCTGAAATACGAGGAAATTTATTTATAGAACGCAAGTTAACCCTGATGAACCTATCAGACGGTTTATGGAACACATGTAAGAAAACAGAGAAACGCTAAAACTTCTTTTCTCGGAATATGAGGTACCAAAAGGAAACATTGAAACAGATGACAAAAGAAACCTCACAAACTTCACAATTTATAAATCAGATAAAAAAACCGGTGCAACAAAAACTTACAGTAAAATTATTTATTAGAAATACTGTTCAGAACATATAGCAAAAAACTTCAATTATTGATATCAGAACGGAAATGGGAAGATATATTTAGCAAAACGTTTCGATCGAATAAAATATGGAGCAGCATTTACAATAGAAACAAAATGGCATATTTGGAAAGGCAGGAACACATTAAAGCTGCTCGCTCTCAGTTACCGTTGAAAAAAATGTATACTTATACATAAATATAAAATTAAAGGCTAGAAACAAAATATAAGAAAAAATCTAGGTAGGAATTTGAAGAATTTGATTGAAAATATCTTACACGGTACCGCTACACTATATGCTTATATTGAAATTCCAAAAGCGTTTGCAACGTTCTTGAATTTGGTAGCGTATTATTTGAAATTTAGAGATATACGTGACAGGAATTTATACTTGAGCCTTTTTATATGACTATATGTTCTTAAATACGTTATTTACATACAGTTTGAAGAACTTTATTTTTTTTTACCAAAATCTGAGAGCGAGCAGCTTTAAAACATCAGAAAAGGCACTTAAATAAAAATATACTTACCTCATGATACAAAATGTGGTATTAATGAGTTTGAATGGAAAAAAAGACAAATGTAACATGTCAGTACTTAAGAACATTTTGAATAGCTGTTTTGCGTGTAAAGGTGAGCAATTTAATTCGTACTATTTAAAAAAAGAAAAACTGTGCTACAAAGTATCACAGCGGGCCCACAAACAAAACTGACATGTAAATATTTTGGAAATTGGTGATGGTTGATGTTGAGGCAAGGCCCAAAAAGAATTCAAGGAGACCAGTTCGGGTTGAACGCGCATAAACTGACACGACACCACATCTACTGACTGACCTGTAGTATCGAAACTTTACTGTTATCGAATAATATGAATCTATTTATTTAAGATTTGTAAACAAATGTATACCCCTGCTGTCTTAAACCTAGAATATATACATGTATCATGAAAAATTACATGCACTCCTATTTTGTCTTCAAAGTTTTATGTCTTTTAAGATGGCGACTCAAGCCACGTAGGCAGTTTTATATTGTTCGTCAAGTACAATTTCCTTTAGAGTTCGTAAAAAAGCACATCGCCATATTTTGTCTATCTGCATTTACAATCAACTGCTTAACTGATATCTTAAGCAAATACCTATCCGGAGTAGATCTGATATCAAGTATGATACTTAAAGTATTCAGCCCATAACGGTCAATTGTTCAATTGTTATTTTCATTAACAATATTCTTTAAATGATTCATATTCAAATTAATTTTAAAAGAAATTTACCGTCTAATTTAAAAGAGGTATGGAATTTTATACCCCTAGCCCCATTTTGTAAATAACTAACAGAACGGTATTCATGTACCAGAAGGAATATTTTGTCAATATTCAGTAATCATTATACAACAATTTAACATTATTATAGTAATAAAGTATTCAGTATACATTGTAGAAATACAGTAACAACACATTCACTTATGAGCCTGCCCAAATAATAGTGATGTATATGATTACAAAGTTTAAAACAATGAATGATGAATTTTTACCGTTTAAATTTTTAAATAACCAGATCTAAAATCAGACATTATCGTATTTTAATACCTCCAGAAGTCTTAATTTTTCATTGCCATTATCCTAATTAGTTTTACATGTACATGAATGAAGATTTTTATGATTGTTAAAAATGGTAAAAGAGCTGAAAAAGATAATTAAAACAGAAGACAAAATTGGGTTTGTATGGGATTTGAACACCATCCGTAAAAAATACAACGCAGACGCCTTAACCACTACACTATGGAGACCGACTACTATGATAAAGGAAAATATAAGCTTATAATAAGAGATGCATCCGAATAAAGAACGACAACTCTTGCGTTTCCAGAAAAATAGACTGTGTTTATAGTTTTCAGCTCAGAAGTACCTCAATTTTTCAATGAAGAGAGACGCATAATATTCCATCTAGTGCTTAAGTCTCCATGCATCTTTTGCTCACCCTGTAGTAAATATAGCTGGCCGCTTGTGCGGGCCGAAATAATGGAACCTTCACTCTTAATGACTTGCGATTTCGTTTCATGCACGGGATTATCACGAATGACACATGTGTTGTAATCGGTTAAAGTTTCAGTAATCGATACTATTCTTAAGTGTTTGTGTCTTCACCATGTTAATCATTTGTTCTTGTATATATGTACGTATACATGTATGTATATGTATTTATTATGAAAGGTGAACAAGGGATGCTCCTCGACCATTGCTTAGCTAATGTATCGGCGAAAATAAAGTGGTTACCCTAGTTCGTGTCCTAAAAGTGAATAGAAATACTATAATTTCCAGTCATTGTGCAAAAATTCTACATATATTTATTGTACTTCAGGGTAATAAAGCAATTGCATTTGTATGTTCTGATGTGTCTTACACAAATAATCAAGCCTAGTGTCTGCTTATGAAATGTCATAGTGTTTATTTCTATCTGTTTTGTCATAAACACAACAACAACAAACAGAAATAAAACA
>JAUMHA010413832.1:0-10636 GCA_032359765.1 Saxidomus gigantea
CATCTGTTGAACTATTTTTAAATGTTTTAACTCATGGGCATGACTATTAGCCAGGTTTTAGACAAAATCACATATCGGTGACGTCAAGCACGGGGAAGGGGGTGGGGGTCCCTTGCCTTTGTGCTTTGAGCTTGTATTACTTTGTTATGTTTGTAGCTACGCGTTCATTCTGTAGCAAGGGAAACATGGGAACCAGAATAGCAAGCAAGGCAAACATAAAATTAGCAAAAAATTTAAAAGACAAACAACACAAAACAAACAAAAACAAGCATAACTCATAAAAGCAATGGAAACAAGAATATGCAAAACTAGAACTAACCATATCCAAATCAGCCTCTTCTCATTCCAGGCCTCAACAATACTCTGGAAGTGATCATGGTTGTTCGTTTCTTTACCTAAGCGTTGAAGGAGTTTGTTCCATAGTGTAGCTGCGGCTTGTACCATATTTGCTCGTTCTTACCGAGGTATATCTGCCACGATTCTGTACCTAAAAGAGTAAGAAATAGTTTTAACGTTCAAAAGTTTATGTAAATATACCGGTAAATCATAATGTATAAGTTTAAAACTTTCTATTGCCACAGTCCTAATTCTTCAAATTCTCAAAGAAAGCAAACATGATTTTTTTCAATTGTCCCATAATTGGATTGATAACCATTATATACAATGCATATCTATTGTAAATTTAAGTGATCTTTTCTGGATAATCTCAATTTTCCTTTTATTGACCACGCCACAAAAATGCCAAGTGAGGGGACACTATTTAAAGCTGGACATACCAAAATAGTAACAAATATTCGTTCAGTTTAGCCTAATTTACAGAGGTATTTTCCTTTTCTATATTAACTAACTTAAATCATTTTAGGCATCTTCATTAAAACTTAGTTAACAATTACTAGTAATAGTTATCCCTAAAAGTTTAATCGTATTATCACAATGTATAGAAATCGATTTAGTAATACTGAAATCATATTTTTAGTTCTTGGACCTAAGCCTTAAAATTATCAGCGTTGGCTTGCATTTTACTGTTGGAAAAACAGCCTATCAACATTCAGCTGTTTGATTCTAGGTTTTATTTTACATTATCAATACTAGGCTTTGCACTGAACAAGGTGTTGTCATCTGCATAGTTTCACAAGTAACAATGTTTTACAAAACGGAAACTTATTAAAAAGTGACTACTGCCTAATGCTTAATTTCATCTACTGTCTGCTTCAAGTCCCCTATAACTTTGAGTTACCAGTTTGACATCCATATCCAGGCATAAAAGCAGATAAAAAATATATTTAAAAGATTATTAGAACAATCATAGTCCTTTCAAATACATTAGAAACAACAGACAGTGTACTGGCATGTCTATCATTTCCTTTACTACTTAGTAATATATTATTCGTATGCTATTCGTCTCTTGGATAAACTTTTAACCTGTTAGGAAAAAATGAGGATTAAAATGATTTGTTGACTAGTTAAATGTTTATAGACAGTTTACCTAGTTCGAGTAATGGATTAAATGCTGTCAAGCCCTGCAGAAGTCTTTTTTGTACTAAGTCTGTCGGTCTGTTTAGAAATAAAATAATCAGTAACGGGCTTAAAACCCAGGGTAAATCCACTTTTGTTATTAGTTAGTATTCTTTTTTTAAGAAAGTATGGTCTGTGTTTACTGGCATTGATTCCTTGCCTATATATTTCGCTACATTAGCAAAACAGTTATTGAAACATACTTCAGCCTGGTTACTGACTTGTTCTTCAGTCTCACATAAAGTAGTGTCCTTTCTTTAGTTTCACAATCTTTTATACAGTAAGTTTAAAACGGTTTAACCGTGGACCATAAGTTTGAGAATTTGCACCCCAACTTATTTGTCACTTAAGTATTTACTCAAGGACTTTCATGTTAGTAACCAGATTTCTTTTGTTTTCTAATTTTCAAAGTTTCTGGGTAGAATCTATTTATTGGCATTGAATTTATTAAATAGCACCTTTTTTCTTGTAAATTGCTTGTTTTAGTTCCATAGTCATAAATGGTCTAGAGGTGTTTGTTACATACCTATCAGCAACTAAATGTTTTGTGCAATAAAGTTCATTATTTACATTTTGTATCAGGCGGATTAAACTCATAATAAGTTAATTCATGATGCAAATCAATATCTAATAAATTGCCAGCATCAAAATGCGTTAAACTTCTGTGCAAAGGTGCAGTATTTACGATTGACAGGAACGGTTTTTGGGGTAAGATATTTCAAAAAGAGGACCGTTAAACATGAACCAAAGAGAGCTAAAGTTCTTGGTAAATGCATCTCTATCACTGTATGAAGTATCAACAAAAACACTTTTCCGAGTTTATCTCCGAACAAAACTGACAAAGCGGGTACTTTATGACACCCCCTTTCGGGGGAATCCATTTATTGGAAAGATTAAAAGGAAAAACTATATGTATTAAGTAAGGAATATCGCGTTTTTACTTAAATAATCTACCAATTTCAAGTGAAAGACGTTTTGCCTTTCGAAAATAATATTCAAGTCAAAACCTACACACGTCAAAAAGACATTCATAATGTCATTGGTATTAGAAATAGACACTATGCCTTTTTGTGTTTTATCTGTACTTAGCATGGACAATAACTGAACTCTTAAATTAACCAGCAGCTCTTTACGGAAGAAATTGTATTATATTCTTTTTCTTAGTATACCACAATAATGTAGTTGTAATCATAGATGTAAACGCATTTTACATTTAATCCACGTATCAACAAATACCATAACATTAGATCTATTAAAATATAGATTTTAACAACCTTCAACCTTTATAACTGGGACTAATAATAACCGTACACAACGGTGAGATCTCGCGTCATTTTGCCGGCTGTAAGCAGCTGGTCTCAAAGCGTCCCTGCGTATTGATCGGGCGAGAAGTGATACCGATCGATGAGACGGTCACGCGAAACAGGAAAACTACAGTCAGTTTCAGCTACACATAGCCGTTTTTCTGATTACTACAAACAATTGTCCCTTAAATACAAGAAGATTGTATCTGATACTGAAATGAGATAGACAACATCATAGGCTTGTCTTAGTCATGCCATCAAGTGTAGAAAACCAGGAAAAAAATAGACGAGACGGTTCTAAATTGCTCACCTGAATATTACCGCCCATAATGACAAGGTTAGTACCACCAGTATTGACAACGTCAGTACCGCACATAATGTCAAGGTCAGTAGCGTCCCGACCACAATGACAAAACAATTCCTGCCTATAATGACAAGGTCAGTACCGACAATAATGACAAGGTCACTATCGGCGACATTGACAAGGTCAGTGTCAAGGTCACAGAGACACAAACGTCAAACGTACATATATTGTCAAAATGTATCATTTTAAAATCGGTTAAACCAATTTCTACGCTACGGGAATAGAAAAATTGGTACCCCCTTACTAAAGGTATTTCTTTAGTTTTTCTAAATTACGACATTATATACGTGAAAATACGTGTAACCTCGCAACAATGTAACTATCAAACTAAATAAGAGTATAATCAGGTGCTGAAAAAACAAAGACAGCAGGAAACATGGCAATGCTACGAATTTTAACCAAAAGCTGGTGGAAAGTAATGGCACATATTTTGGTCATCTGGAATTACACTTCCTTTCGATATCCTCTATACTTTTATGAAATATGACATATCCCTTGAATATAATTTTGGAAGGTATTTATTATCAATAATCCCCTTCCTATGACATTTTTCAGAGTAAAGTAGCAGTTTACCTAATTACAGCCCGCAATCATTCATACGCAATTCACGATAGTTCTACAAAACTCAAATAAATCTTACAAAAGCAGATCAATAAAGTCCTCGAGGTTTAGGTATATTTGCAAAACTTTTAACACAAATTTGATGGTTTGAAACTAAAATCTTTCTGCTGCAATACCTATATTAATAATACCAAAATTATTAAATTTATAATAAGTGTAATTCTACGCACTACTTTCACATTTATTCATAATCTTATCCTAAATATTGTTAGAGACAAAACAACTGGATTAGGCTTAATATTTGTTTAACATTATATAATTGATTAAACTCAATATTAAACGATGCTTTAAGATGTCCATCTGTCTTAATCTGCGGGCTATTATAAAATGCTTAAAAACGCCAAAATCTTACTTTAGAAATAATTAATATCTCCCTGTATTTTATTGTTGAATAAAATATAGTCAGGAGTTTGGATGCGTAGTAATTAAATCACGAGTGCGTAGCACCAGTGGTTTAATTTTTCGCATCAAAACAACTGGCTGTATTTTATTCAACGATAAAATAAAAGGAACAATTTTTTATTTCGATTCTTACACGTGATTTTCTTTGAAAAATATCCCAAACTTTATTTAACGCGTAGTAGTACATCATTGTAACCTTAAAACGCGAAATTCGATTGGACGCGCTTGTTTACAAATGTCACGTCGTTACGTCATTTACAGCACGTCGTCCTTGGAAAAACGTGCTGTATTTTATCGTAATATAAGTAATTAACAAGAGCTGTCAGCAGGACAGAGTAGTACTTGACAATAAAACAAAACTTTGAAATTTAGGAGTTTCTAAATACAAATCAAGAAAATATTCACATAGTTATCTTCTCTTGCTTACAGATAGGTGTCAAGATGGTACATAAGTATTCCAACTTTCAAAGTAATATCTCAAATGGATAAGTCAACAAGTAAACAAAAATGAAAATTTAACCGAGTTTCTTAGTCGTAAAGGGCAAAAATTGAAGTAAAATCCTTGACAGAGTTACCTTCTCCTGCCTATGTTTGGGGATCATTATGTTTAAGTATTCCAACTTTCAAAAGTTCAGTCAAAAAGTGTACTGGTACGAAAAACTAAACCGAGAATCCAAGTCAATAACGGGCCTTAATTAAAAAATAACCCTTGACATAGTTACATTCTCTTGCTTACAGATAGGGGAGGGGCGGGGGTCATGATGCAAACATGTGTTCCAACTTTCAAAGCATTCTCTCAAAGGGTTAAGTCAATAAGTGGATTTTACCCATATTCAATGTATTTTCTTAGTAAAAAAGGGGCATAATTCTGACAAAAAACTTTTCAGAGATATATACTCTTGTCTGCTGTGGATGATGTAATGATGTTGAATAAACATGGTTAGTTTAAAGCAAAACCTGTACTGGTATTGAAATAAAGTGCGGTGGTACGAAAAACTTAACCAAGCCCAATGCACTTTCGAAGTCGAACAAGGGCCATAATTCTGACAAAAACCTTGACAGAGTTATGTACTCTTGTTTGTTGATTGTTAACAAGTATGGTAAGTTTCAAAGCAATACCTCTTATGGTTTTGAAATAAAGCAGGTACGGAAAACTTAACCAAGGTGTGATGCGGACGCCGACGCCGAGGCGAGTAGAAAAGCTAAAAAAAATGCAAATAAGAGTTATGCCTCATGCACACTGCAATTCGTCCACTTATCATGTATTTTTATTTTCACTTTGAAATAAATCACTACAACCCATGCACCTTCTTTATTATATAAAAGTGCATGCTAAAGTGACAACATAATAATACGAATTGAAGCTGTTATATCCAGCAAGGAACGTGACCTTGACTCAAATAACAATAAAACCAATGCATAAAAGCTTCCCACCCATCCAGCTCTATGTCAATAACTTGATCCTAACAAAAAAGTTATTGAGCGGAAATCTTTTTTGTTATTCATAGCAACAAGGACCTTGACCTTAACCCCAATGATCCCTTCACCAATCTGATATAAGCTATCAAATCACTTAGTTTTCGTAACAATACATCAATATAAATTAATGTTATTGTCAAGAAACCGTTTTTTTCTGTTTTCAGTAACACTGTCGTTGACCTTGATCTGAGTACCCTTAAACCAATCACAAAGTACGTTGATATACCTGTGACAACATATCGATCCCGGTATATTGACCGGAACCGGTTTTTAACAATAACATTAACACATTAAACTCCGGTGACTCGGAAACCAACCTACGTCTTGATATAAGCTACCCATCCAGTAAGTGTTGTGACAATACAAACAAGAGCTCCGCCTACGGGTGCCGGACGCTAGTCAGATTTTATCCTTTTACGGCCAATTTATTACCATTTATTTAAGTAACAGTGTCCTTGACATTGACCCCGAAGCACAATCCCACAAAAGCCTCTCATAATAATTACTAAAGACTAAGTTTAGTTACAACTATTCAACTGCAACTAAAGATATTGTGTTTTTCCCATTTTTCTATTTTTAGCTTTGACCCCATGAGCCAAAAACACAATCCCCAAAAAAATCTTTATTACATTATGTCAATTATAACTAAAGATATTGAACATATTACTGTTTTTCTATTTTTAGTTACAGTGATCTTGACAATGACCCCAGGATCCCCAAAACACAACCTCACTGAAGATCTTTTTAAATACTTACTACAAACAAAAGCTGGTTACGTTATGTCAACTGTAACTAAAGATATTGAACAAATTATGGTTTTCCTAATTTAGTAATAGTGACCTTGACCCGAGGAGTCTCAAAATTTAATCCAATTTAAGATATTCATAAAAACTTCACTAATTATTTTTGCATAATGTTCACTGTTACAAAAATATTGTATATGTGAAACTTAAGGAGAAGCAATAATCCATACATGACAGAGTTATGTTACTTGTAAAACTCTTCCTTCAGTCTGTTGTACATTTGATAGTAAACAGGTATTCAAACTTTAAAAGTGATAGCTTTGATAGTGTGCATGTTATTGACCTAAACGCAAAACTTAAAAAATCAGAAAAATTTGAAATCAATCTTACAAAAAATGAAGAAGCTATGTCCAATTCTCCAAATCAACCAAAATCCATCAAAATTTATTATTACCAATAGCTCGTCATTTTTTTTTAAAAATCAGACGAGCTAATAATGAATTTAAGGTTTATACAGGTATATGAAATATACAAAAAAATACTATGGTATTAAACAATTATAAAGCATAAAGTACACACACACAATAAAAGCAAAATTGAGAAAAAAACTGATGGCACTTTATTGCTCACTGTATTGTCAACTAAGTATAATTGCACTTTAAGATATAAAAGTTTAAACCTGCAGATATAACTTGCATAAGTATGCTTCATTAGCTTCACTTAGAGAAAAGAGCCAAAGGACATCAAATTCAAGGGTATTGTTGAAATAGATAACAAGTCCACAGTCAATGTTATCCGGGGTACACATTGAAACGTGTTTGCAAAACTGTACATATGATCCAAATTTCGTTGTTGTACCTTCAAACACAAGAAAGTAGGCCCAAAAAAGTCAAATTCATCACATATGTTTACACACAATAACACATGGTCCTAATTTCACCTTTGTAGCTTCAAAACCAAGAAAGTAGTTCAAAAGGGCGGGCCAATATTGACCACGTGTGCATAATACAAATAGTCATGGAATGACAACAAGACACACTAAATATCCTAGCTCTTGACTTTGACATTATTGAGAGGAACACTTCTAAGAAATTTGCTATATATGTCTATATAAAATTATGATCCCCGGGTGGTGCAAATTTTGGTCTCAGGGGCATACTGTAAACACTATTGGTAGAGAACCACTAAACCTTACGGTTATGGACAAACATATTTTTAAATTACATGTAATTCCTAATAAGTCTTTATAAAACTCGTTTATAAGAGTAGGTTTTTCAATGGCGTGGCTCAATCTCTGATTAAGACTTTAATCAATAGTGGTCGTAGAATATGACTGAAATTTTGTGGCCATATACATTATACCCAAGTTTGAATATGATTGTTCCACAAATATGGGTGACTTGGGTGTTATTGGACTAATTGCGAACGTACGACGAATGACGGACATTCATCGATTCTAAAAGTTCACCTGAGTCTGGGGCTCAGGTGAACTAATAAAAATTGAAGTTATCGTAATCATGGGTTTTGATTACGAAATATGTTTATGCCGCCGCCTATGTCCATCCGTTCGTCTGTCCTGCTTTTTGCGGAGCTACATTCGAAAACTATTGAAGGGAATCAAGTTGATAGACGACAATGAACAAGAACCAGAACCCTAACCTTATTAAGTTTTGAATGACTGACCTTTGTTATTTATTCTTGTGCGGAGCATAACTCGAAACGCATTAAACAGAACCAATTCATACTTGAGATATAGATAGAAGTACAGTGCAATCGTCCATTTGTGCTCAAAAGAATTGAAGGGAATCAACTGAAACTTCATATTGTTGATAGAGGACACTAAGAGGAAAGGCAGTGCACATGAATCGTAACCCTAGCTTCAAAAAAGCCTTTTTTTAGTTATTGCCCTTTGTAACATTTTCTTGTTCAGAGTATAACACGCGAAGTATTGAAGGGAATCAATTAATACTTAAGATAATGATTGAGGACAAGGAGCGTAAATGCAGTACACAAGGACTATAACTCTAGATTCATTAAATTTGGAGTTACTGTCCTTTGTTACTTTATTTTTGTTCGAAACATAACTCGAAACGTATCGAAGGGAATCAGTTTATACTTAATACATTAATATAGGACAAAAGAGAGGAATTGCAGTATACAGGAACCATAGACTCTAGCTTCTTGGTTTAGTTACTGCCCTTTGTTACTTTTTTTGTGTGGAGCATGAGAACTCAAAAAATATTGAAAGGAATCAGTTGACACCCCGGATATTTATAGAGGACAATGAAAGGAAGTGCAGTACACAAGATCTTAAAATCTAGCTTCATCAGTAAGTCTGGAGTTACCGCACTTAGTGACTTTTTTCTTGTGTGGAGTGTAACTTGAAAATTGTTGGAGGGAAGCGGTTGATATTTCATATTGATATGCATCTACATCAGCTGTTAAAATACTGAGGTGTAAGTTATTTTTTCATGGTCGAGGACAGAATAGTCAACTGTAAATGGACATGCACACAGCTCAATGATTCATATCATATTTTACATTTTGCAAATCGACAACGTCAACTGTTTCTCACAGGTTCTATATAGTAATTTCAGCTGTTTCGAATAATTTGTAAATTCATTACTTTAAACGAAGTTATATCTGTAATTGTTCACATTTTGTTTATCAATAAGACCGTACATATACAGTTGAAGTAGTTGTTTTTAAATATATAACACACGTATTAAAGATAACCGCTTGTTTGCTCATGTCTTCATGTAAAAAATGCTACATTGTGCGCATCAACGAGTACAGTTTATACTAGAAAAAAAATCTAAAGATCAGTTATTGCTGATTTCTCACATGTCAACCTAATTATGTTTTGTATATCAAATATGCAGTAATTACATGTAAAAGGTTATATTCACTGTGTCTAACACAATATATGAATCAGCGAATAAATTATTTATTTCATGATTTCAGGTATACATGCATATCAACGAAAAACCGTTTATCATTTCACTGTTTTATTTTAAGTTAAAATTGTGATAAATTATTTGTGGTGAGATGAGTGTTTTCTTTTTGTTCTTCATGGCCTTGATTGATGATAAGAACTTACCTTAAATGTGTTTACAAGACTATGTTTTTCTTTCGCTGTTTTTGTTGCTTATTGCAGTAATATAGCAGTGTTTAGCATGTTCTGTCTTTTGTTCGTTATTTCTGATTTCTATTAATAACTGCGCAATCTGAAAAAATCTGGAGAAATGGGCATTCGACCCTGGGAGTTGTGATGGTACAAGGTAATCTTTTAAAGCAACTAATTTATGTAAGTTTTGATATAATTTGATTGTGAAAAGTGATAGTTCATATAATACTTTTTACGTAATAGGCTTTTTATGTTGGATACATTTCCTATTTTAGCCTCTGACTTACTTAATGTTTGCCCTACATTTTGACTTTATTTACTACATTTTATAACGTCATGCGCAAACAGGTCTATAGAGTCTCGCTCTATTCAGATAGAGGGATACATAGAATAACCTGTCAAAAGTTAATGGCAAATAGACAGGGAACATTTTATGATTTTAGACATTTTTCATTGGCAAACACTAATTTAAGCTTGATCATACAAATCATTTTGGAAATGGGAGGGAGGTGCGGGGGAGAGGGGGATAAGGTATAGCAACTGTCATTAGTGCCCTCATTTATAGCTGGGGATAGAGGCACTTGTTACATCAGGCACGTCTTGTGTGGTCTATCAATTCAATGAATATTAATATGCTACTATTTAGTATACTGTGCTATGCAGTGCGTTAACATTAACGCTTTTGCTTTATGAGTTTCTCTGATAAAAACAAATTTAATTCATTACATATTCAGGTAAAATTATATTAGGACCCAGTTGTAGCGCACATTATTACAGAATAATCACCTTCCAAAGACCAACTCGTCTTGATAACTGCGCATTTAAGCGTGGATTATTGCATTAGAATATTTGCACACTAAATTGGGCTTAAAATAGTTCTAATATAAGGTATATAAAGCATAAGTCACAACTGTTGTGAGCCCATGTAAGGATACTTTAGTAAAAAATGCCGTTTTTCCATAGAAAAATATGAGAAGATTTTGAAAACGCAGTGTTTACTCTCAAGCAAAATTTACAATCGAATCTCGATAGTCAAGGCGAGTGTCACAAAGAAATCACACATGGCTCAGACACTTGTCAC